>PVJC01042459.1:0-14910 GCA_004026665.1 Murina feae
TTCACCCCACTGCCACCACCACTAAATATCAACCTTAACCTATGCAACAGCTGTGCATTAGAAGGCAACTACTGTAAGTCCTGTTATTCTTATTTGCCCACTCGTTTTAAATGAGATTTCCTTTATATCTTGTTTCTTATTTTTACTATGGTCAAATATACATAACATAACATTTGCATTTTAGTCATTTTTAAATATACGGATCAGTGACATTAAGTGCGTTCACATTGTTCTGCAATCATCACCTCCATCTCTCTTCAGAACTTTTTCGTCTTCACAAACTGAAACCCTGTACCCATTAAACAATAATTCTCCATCTCTCTCTGCTCCTACACTGACAATCACCAATCAACTTTGTGTTTATGAATTTGACTACTCTAGTGCCCTGTATAAGTGGAATCATATAATAGCTATCATTTTGTGTCTGCCTTAAAAAAATAAATTATAAGGGAAATTTTTATTTAGAAAGTTTCTGAGGTAGTAGAAGGGCCCTTGGAGCATAGGAGAAAGAAGGAGAGAGAGATATGTGCTTTGAAAGAGGAAAGAGGGAGGTGAGGTATGGGCTTGATCTGGAAAAGAGAGAGAGAGAGAGAGAGAGAGAGAGAGAGAGCACCCCCCGAGGAAAGAGGTGGGTGGAGGAAAGCACAGAGTCACCGGCCATCTTTTATTTAGTGATAAATGTATTCAAAGTTCATCCATGTGGTGGCATATATCAGAATTTCATTTTATTTTAAGGCTGAATAACATTTCATTGTGTGGGTAGACCATATTTTATTATCCATTTATCCATCAATGGACATTTGGATTGTTTTGAGCTCTAGGCTATTGTGGGGTTTTTTAGTGTTATGTTTGATTCCTTTCTCTTTATTTTTTGTGTATCTACTAGAGATTTTTACTTTGTACCTACCATGAGGTTGGCATAAAAGATCTTAGAGTTATAACATTCTCTTTTAAGTTGGCTATTGTGAATGATGCTAACATGAATATTTCAGGGTACAAATATCTGTTCAAGTGTCTGCTCTCAATAATTTTGGTCTTTGCCAAATACTACTCATCTCCTTAACCATATGAACCTATCCCAACTTTTATCTCTCTGTGATTCACAGTTCCTCCCAGTGCCTTTCACTGTTACTACCTAAATTTCACCTCTTCTCATTATCTGCCCTCTCTGTGTCCCCCTCCTTCAGCTCACAGATTCTGATTTATCTCCCAAGCTTTCTTCCTACCATGAGCCTGCTATGCAAGAGGCAGAAGCCCAGGCCAGACTCCAAGAAGAGGGTACTCCCATCTTTTCCCACTGATGCCCATTAGCCTAGGTGGATCCCATTCCCAAGCCTTTCACACCTCAAAGCAACAATCCCTGATTTCCACCGGCAGCCCACATGAATACACAAAGATCAACCCTGACTTTGAGACTCTGGCAAAAGATAAAGGGTGAGCATGTGTCCCATACTCAAAGACCCTAGTCCAGAACCATGATAATGGCCTCAGCAGCTTTTAACTCCATCTGCATTATGGCGGGAAGAGACAGTCTTCCCTCCATGTGGGATCAAGCACAAGTAAAGAAAGCCCTCTATTCAATTAGGATAACAGTTTGCTTGGGACCAGCAGCTCTTCTAGTAATCATACCTTCTCTAAATCACTTTGATTTTTTATTGTTCTTTTCATCACAGTTATCATTATTTTACTATTATTACTAGAGGCCAAGTGCACGAATTCATGCATGGGTGGGGCCCCGGAGGAAGGGGCAGGGTACGATCAGCTCTCTGAGTGGGTGGTGGGATGCCTTGCAGGCCTGGGATCCAGATCCATCCTGCTGATGTTTGTGCCGGTTGTTGGGATTTACCTGGCAGCTGCTTTTATATCTTTTCTTTCTTGTAGAATGTCTAAGGATGGGGAAAGTGGCTGCGATGCCTAAGATTGACTTCTAGGAGGCAGGCAGCACTGTTGGGATCCTACCAGTGGCATTGGTTTAATGGTGCCTGGCCCGTTCTCCAGAGATTGGACCTGTAGGATTACTGAGGGAGTGGCTGCTGCTGGGATGGCTGAGCAGCACTCCCACTGTAGGAGCACACTGACCACCAGGAGGCAGCTCCTGCATTGAGTGTCTGCCCCTGGTGGTCAGTGCACATCATAGCAACTGGTCTTTCCAGTTGTTCTGGTCATTTGGTAGCTCAGGCATATATATATATAAATTCTCACCTGAGGACATCTTTTTCATTTTTTTTAGAGAGAGTGAAGGGAAAGGAGTAGGGGGGAAGAGAGGGAGAGAGAGAGAGAGAGAGAGAAACACCAATGTGAGAGAGATACATCAATTGATTGCCTCCCACCTGGGCCCTGACCATGCCAAGGATTGAGCCTGCAACTGAGTTACATGCCCTTGCCCAGGAATCAATCTGGGGACCCTCAGTCTGCAGGCTGACAGTCTAACCACTGAGCACACCAGCCAAGGCATCATCATTATTTTAGATTACTACCATTTGTTACTTGCTTACCAAACACAAAGTTCATGGTAAGAAATGTTTCTGTTTATATTTTTAACAATATTGCTATTAATGGGAGACAGAATACTCTCTGGAGCTAGTCCGCCAAATTCAAACCCCAGCTTTGCCACTTACTAATAGCTTGAAACTCTAGTTCTCCATATCTTCATGCAAGAAGGATAATAATAAGGATAATAATAATATATTAAGAGTTGTTATAATTGAGTGAGATAATTCATGCATCATACCTAGCAAATAGTCAGTGCTTGATTAAGATGGACTCTTATTATTTTCTCCACCTTGAAGATCAAGAAACTAAGAGCAGAGGACAAAAATGGCAGCAGTATAGGCAGACATATCCAGTGCCTTGTCTGGGAACAGATAGGATGAACGGCTGAAACGAGTAGCATCCAGCCCGAATTGGCAGAGGAGATCGAGCTGGGTGACAGCCTGCAGGCGAGTAAGGCAGAAGTCTCCTGAGAGAGGTAAAATCAAGGCTTTGGGAACGATATTCTGCCAGACCTGAGCCCCGAGGATCCGAAAGAATCCAAATGGCACTGGCGCCGGCACCAGCACCCAGCCGCATCTCCTGAGACAGGAGCAGTGGGAAGAGGGTCCGCGGAACTGCTGGTCAGCAAGGGATTCTAGATACGGGTCCACAATCAGAAAAGGGCTGGGGTGTGCGGGCAGAAGAGAAGCGTGCCCCCCTCGAAGTGGATTCTACATCGGGGTCCGCAGTCAGTAAAGACTGAAGTGTGCTGGCAGGAAAGGCGCCCAGCCACAGCCTCTCTCACCTATGTAGCCAATACCTTTCTGCATTGAGCCTAGCGCATAGGGCCTTTCAGACACAGACACTTACCCGTGGCTGGAGTGTGGGAGAAGGTGCCGAGTTGTGGAATCTGGAGAGAGAGGGGGGTCCAAGGAGAGGTGGCAGCAAGTTTGGTGCTGACTCATGCCAGAGCCTGGGACCTGGGCAGCCATTGTGCCCTGAAGAGACAACCTCTCCCTCCAGTATCCAGGCAACCAGTACAGCCACACCCAGATTCCACCCTGAACGGCAAAAAGGATTAAAAAAACAACCTAATCAGTCCCTGAGACCCCAAAGAGACTGGCCTAAAGAGAGACTTTTGGTCCCAGCAATCGGATCCTGAGAAACACAACAGTACAGAAGACTGGGATCTTAAGCCAGCCAAAGGAACATTTTACTTCTTCATTTTTATTTTATTTTTATTTTTATTATTATTTTGTTACCTTTCCTTTTTTTCTTTCTTTTTTTCTTTGTTTTCCTGTTTGTGTTTGTTGCTTTATTTTATATTTCTCTTCACTTTATTTTTCCATCACTTTATTTTATTTTATTTATTTTTTTGCTATTTTTATACCATTTTTGAAATCAAATTTTTTGTAAATTTATTTTTTTCTTCTTTCATTCTCTTTCCTCTTATCCACCCATCCCCCTTCTACTTCCTCTATACTGAACTGAGATCCTCCCCATATTCCTCCAATTCTTAACTTTATCTTCTATATATAAGCTCAGTATCTACAGATTCTGCTTCCATCCTCTCTGCTGGGGGTGGTCACTTATAGTGGTGTTATTATTGTCGTGAGTATATTCGTGCTTTGGTCCCTTTGTGTGGTGTCTTGTCAAGGTAAATTTTATCCTGTCTGACCAGGTGCTAGAGAGTAAATCTCACAACCAGACACCTGTAGAGGAAAAACCATCCACGAATGGGTCAATAATACCCCAGACCCAACTACAGAGGCAGGAAGAAGGTGGCAGTGAGGGAGAGAGCGTAAGTCAATGAGGGACCAAAAGAGGAATGTATGGTCATGTGGAATGTGCGTGTGTGTATGTGAGTGAGGCACAGATAGATCCTGCAGTGGTCTGGCTAAACGGGCTTCCTTAACTAGGCAGCCTCTGCTACCATTGTAAACAGTTCCAGGAGGCCAGCCCGTCCTCATAGGCCTAGCGTTTTTAAGGGGAGAGCTGCTGTAACTGGAACCCAGACCTCACCCCTAGCCAGGATTCCCTCAGATAACACTTGGAATCTTCAGTCACCCCTCCCAGGGACCTGCTACTTCAGCTGTGGTCCCACAGTCAACTAGTCTCCAGCCACCATGGGCACAGGCTCCTGGGAGTTCTGAAGCGTGCTCTCCTTTGACCAGCTCAATGCCTTAACCCAAGACACTGCAACTACACAAGCAGCAGACACGTGAGCAGCCCACCCCTGTCCAAGGAGCAGCAGCTCTGAGACCAGCCTGCCCTAGGCCTAAGAGCAGAAGCCTCATGTGGCAGCCCCCTGTCCAAGGATCAGCAGCTGTGTGAGCGGCCCATTCCCCAGTCTGAGAAGTAGCATCCATGTGAGCAGCCTTGCCCCTGTCTGAGGAGCAGTCCACACTAATCTGAGGAGAATCAGCCAAAAGCAGTCTGCACCTGTCCGACGAGCAGCAGCTGGGTGAGCATCCTGCCTCTATCCAAGGAGCAGCAGTCACATGTGCAGCTCACTCCCACCTAAGGTGCAGCATCCATGCAAGTAGCCCATCCCCCATTTGAGACCCAACAACTGAGCGAGCAGCCTGTACCCATATGAGCAGTTGCCCTGTAAGCAACTTGCCCCTGTCTAAACAGATATAGCCTCACGAGCAACCTGCTCCATCTAAGAAAATCAGCAGTGTGCAGCCAGCCTAGATCCAAGGAGCAGCAGCCACATGATCAGCCCACCTCTGTCCAAGGAATAGCAGCTGTGTGAGTGGCTTCCTTTACCAGCCAGAGACACCACTCCTGCTAAAAACACCCACCAGAGGAGCCACTGTCATCTGAGGAGCAGCCACCTTGAGGAGCAACTGCAGCCCGAGGAACCACCACCACCACCCAAGGAGCAGCCCCTGCATGACTCGACATCTAGATCAGTTGGTGAGACAAAAAATGGGTAGACAAAGAAACCCGCAAAGAAAAGAAAATGAGGAATTGCCAGAAAAACAGCTTAGTGAAACAGATGCATACAATAGGTCAGAAAAAGAATTCAGAATAAGGGTCCTAGAGTGCATAAACCAGATGGAGGAAAAAATCAACAATTTATGTAAGAATCAAGAAAAAATGAAAGGTGATATAGCTGCCATAAAGAACACCATGGAAAGTTTCAACAGTAGATTAGGAGAAGCGGAGGACCGAATTAGCAAATTAGAAGACAGGGAAGCAAAACACACCCAAACTGAACTGCAATTACAGAAAATAATAAAAGACAGGAGGAGAGCCTAAGGGAGCTATGGGACAACATGAAACAAAGCAACATATGAATAATAGGGGTGCCAGAATAAGAGGAAGAGGAACAAGGATTAGAAAATGTATTTGAAGCAATAATTTCAGAAAACTTCCCTGAGGTAGGGAAGAAAAAAGTCACACAAGCACAGAGAGTCCCAAACAAGATGAATCCAAAAAGACCACACCAAGACACATCATAATTACCATGGCAAATGTTTATGACAAAGAGAGAATCTTAAAGGCTGCAAGACAGAGACAGAAAGTTATATACAAGGGAGCTCCCATTAGATTTTCAAATGATTTCTCAACAAAAACACAACAGGCCAGAAGAGAATGGACAGAAATTTACAAAGTGATGCAAAGCAAGGGACTGAATGCAAGATTACTCTATCCAACAAGGCTATCATTCAAAATTGAAGGGGAAATAAGAACCTTCAAAGACAAAAAAGGCTAAGGGAGTTTATCACCACAAAGCCAGCAATGCAAGAAATGCTAAAGGGACTGGTGTAAAAAGAAGAAATAAAAAGGTAAGAAAGAACACAGGCACAAAAAATAAAATGGCTACAAACAAGTACCTTTCAATAATAACTTTAAATGTAAATGGACTAAATGCTCCAATCAAAAGACACCGAGTAGCTGAATGGATAAAAAAACATGACCCATATATTTACTGTTTACAAGAGACTCACCTGAGAATAAGGGACTCACACAGACTGAAAGTGAAGGGATGGAAAAATATCTTTCAGGCAAATAGAAATGGGGTAGCGATACTTATATCGGACAAAATAGACCTCAAAGTGAAGGCCATAACAAGAGATAAGGAGGGCCACTTCATAATACTAAAGGGATTGATACAACAAGAGGACATAACCCTGATAAACATATATGCACCCAATGCAGGAGCACCCAAATACATAAAAAAACACCTGGAAGATATCAAGGGAGAGATCAACAACAATACAATCATAGTAGGGGACTTTAATACACCTCTGACATCACTGGATAAATCCTCTAGACAAAAAATCAGCAAAGAAACGGCAATCTTGAATGACTCACTAGATCAGATGGCCTTAATTGACATCTTCAGAACATTTCACCCTAAAGCTGTGGAATATATGTTCTTCTCAAGTGCACATGGGACATTTTCAAAAATAGACCACATATTGGGTCACAAGCAAAGTCTCCCCAAATTCAAGAAGATTGAAATCATATCAAGCATCTTCTCAAATCACAATGGCATAATCCTATATAATAAAGAGGGAATATTCAAATTGACCATCACTCTGGTCAATTTCCACCCACAGCTGAGGCTCAGTTCCCATAACGAGCCTTAAGGAGCAATCAGCAGGGACCTGAGGCTGCACACCCACCCACCTCCTGCATGGGGCTTGACAGGGGACCTCAGGTCGTGCCTTCCACCCGCAGGGCTTGACAGGAGACCTCAGGCTGCTCCCCCTGCCCTGGAACCAGGCCAGAGGAACTCAGGCTGCACCCTCTTCCCTGGTGCCAGGCCAGGGGACCTCAGGCCATGCCCCCCGCCCTGGCCCCAGGTCAGGGGACCTGAGGCTGTGCCCCCCACCCAGCGGGACTTGACAGGGGCCCTCAAAGGTGTGCCCTCTGCCCTGGTGCTGGGCCAGGGGACCTCAGGCCATGCCCCCACCCCAACACCAGGCCAGGGGACCTCAGGCTGTGCCCCCTACCCCAGCGCCAGGCTGGGGGATCACAGGCCACTCCCTCCGCCCAGCAGGGTTTGATGGGGGACCTCAGGCCATGCACCCCCTGCCCTGGCACCCAGGGGACCTGAGGCTGCACCCCTCCACCTGGCAGGGCTTGACAGGGTGGGACCGGCCGGGTCTGGATCTAGCCCAATAAAGGGGGGCCGTCCAGGTTTGGGTCTCGAGTGATTTTGAGGCACATGTGGGTGGTTGAAGACTCGACTCTGGGTTCCATAGTGCACCCCAGACTCTGATAGGAGGAAGATTTTCATATATGTTTTACTAATTTTTTTAATCTCTGACACTTCTATTATAGAGAAGGGCAAATAACAATATTAAAATATTTCCTCTAATTAATCCCCTTAATACTAGATGCCACTAGTATTAGAAATAAACTACAATAAAAACAATCCAAAACATTCAAACTCTTGGAAGCTGAATAGCATGTTATTAAATATTGATTGGGTTACCAATGAGATAAAAGAAGAAATTAAAAACACTCTGAAAACTAATGACAATGAAAACACAACAATCCAAAACCTATGGGACACAATGAAAGCAATCCTGAGAGGGAAATTTATAGCTCTACAGGCCTACCTCAAAAAACAAGAAAAAAAAAATGGTAGTAAATCATCTAACTCTACAACTCAAAGAATTAGAAAGAGAGCAACGAGAAAATCCCAGAGAGAGCAGAAGAAAGGAAATAATAAAGATTAGGGCAGAAATCAATGACATAGAGGCCAAAAAAACAATACAAAAGATCAATGAAACCAAGAGCTGGTTCTTTGAAAGGATAAACAAGATTGATGAACCTCTAGCCAGGCTCACCAAGAAGCAAAGAGTGAGAACCCAAATAAACAAAATCAGAAATGATAGAGGCGAAATAACAACAGACCCTACAGAAATACAAAGGATTGTTTAAAAATACTATGAACAATTCTACTCCAACAAACTAGAAAACCTTGAGGAAATGGACATATTCCTAGAAAAATACAACCTTCCAAAGCTCAATCAGAAAGAATCTAAAAATCTCAATAGGCCAATAACTATGGAAGAAATTGAAGCAGTAATCAAAAAACTTCCAGCAAATAAAAGCCCGGGTCCAGATGGCTTCACAGGGGAGTTTTACCAAACATTCAAGGAAGAACTAAAACCTGTCCTCCTGACACTACTCCAAAAAATTCAAGAGGACGGAACACCTCCAAGCTCATTCTATGAAGCCAGCATTACCCTAATACCAAAACCAGATAGAAACAACACAATGAAAGAGAATTACAGGCCAATATCCATCATGAACATAGATGCCAAAATCCTCAACAAAATCCTAGCAAATCGGATCCACCAGTACATCAGAAAGATCATACACCATGACCAAGAAGGATTTATCCCAGGGATGCAAGAATAGGACAATATCCACAAATCAATAAATGTAATACATCACATAAACAAATGGAGAGATAAAAACCACATAGTCATATCAATTGATGCAGAAAAAGCATTTGACAAAATCCAGCACCCGTTTTTGATAAAAACTCTCAGCAAGGTGGGAATAGAAGGATCATACCTCAACATAATAAAAGCCATATATGACAAACCCACAGCCAACATCATACTCAGTGGGCAAAATTTCCCCTTAGAACAGGAACAAGATAGGGATGCCCACTCTCACTACTCCTGTTTGACATAGTACTGGAAGTATTAGCCATTGTGATTAGACAAGAAGAAGAAATAAAAGGCATCCAAATTGGAAAAGAAGTAAAACTGTCCTTATTTGCAGATGACATGATATTGTACATAAAAAACCCTAAAGACTCCATTAAAAAACTATTCGACTTCATAAATGAATTCAGAAATGTAGCAGGATACAAAATTAATGCTAAGGAATCTATGGCATTTCTATACACCAATAGTGAACTTATAGAAAGAGAGGCTAAAAAAGCAATCCCGTTTACCATCACAGCAAAAAAAATTAAGATACCTAGGAATAAACTTAACTAAAGAGGTAAAAGACCTCTACTCAGAAAACTACAGGATGTGGTCCCGGGGCCAAGATGGTGGCGCGGTGCTCCACACACTGGTTGCTGGTGGCTGTGGGGACCCCTCGGCTGCCGGTTGCAGTAGGGACCGGGGCCCAGCAGTGCAGGTGGGGGCGTGGTGGGGGTGTCACTGGGCCGCCAGCTGAGCGTTACTGCTTTCACGCCTTCCCTGGGAGCTTGCGGCCAAGGGGCGCTACTGACATTGAGACCTGGTGTCAGCCTCACAGGAGTAAAAAGTTACCCTTTTGTTTGTTCTGCCTCTTTCCACACAAGTTCCCCTCTGGCCAAAGAGGATTATTACCAGATATTAGGAGTGCCCCAAATGCCAGCCAGAAAGAGATCAAGAAAGCCTATTACCAGCTTGCCAAGAAATATCACCCAGACACAAATAAGGACGATCCCAAAGCCAAGGAGAAGTTTTCCTAGCTGGCAGAAGCCTATGAGATGCTGAGTGATGAAGTGAAGAGGAAGCAGTATGATACCTATGGTTCCACTGGCTTTGATTCTGGGGCTGGTGGCTCTGGGCAGAGCTACTGGAAAGGAGGCCCCACTGTCGACCCAGAGGAGCTCTTCAGGAAGATCTTTGGGGAATTCTCATCATCTTCCTTCGGCGATTTCCAGAGTGTATTCAGCCCGCCTCAGGAGTTTATCATGGATTTGACATTCAATCAAGCTGCCCAGGGTGTCAACAAGGAGTTCACTGTGAACATCGCCGATACCTGTGAGTGGGGCAATGGCAAGGGGAATGAGCCTGGCACCAAGGTGCAGCATTGCCACTACTGTGGGGGCTCTGGCATGGAAACCATAAATACAGGCCCTTTTGTGATGCTGTACACATGTTGGAGATGTGGTGACCGAGGCACCATCATTACATCTCCATGTGTTATATGCAGAGGAGCAGGAGAAGCCAGGCAAAAGAAGAAAGTGGTTATCCCTGTTCCTACAGGAATTGAGGATGGCCAGACTGTGAGGATGCCTGTAGGAAAAAGAGAAATTTTCATCACATTTAGGGTGGAGAAAAGCCCCGTGTTCCAGAGGGATGGCGCAGACATCCACTCTGACCTCTTTATTTCCATAGCTCAGGCTCTTCTTGGGGGTACAGCCAGAGCCCAGGGCTTGTATGAGACAATCAGCATGACGATCCCCCCTGGGGTCCAGGCAGACCAGAAGATTCGGATGAGTGGAAAAGGCATCCCTCGGATTAACAGTTATGGCTATGGAGATCACTACATTCACATCAAGATAAGAGTTCCAAAGAGACGGACAAGCCGGCAACACAACCTGATCCTGAGCTATGCTGAGGATGAGACTGATTGTGGAGGGGACAGTGAATGGCATCACCAACACAAGCACCAGAGAACAGTCCACTGGAAACTAGGCTGGGAGCAGCGGCAGCTCCTCATGGCCAGGGCACCTTGGAGGCAGGAGGATTCCAGAACTGCAGCTCGGAGCTTTGCCTACAGAGGCCCTCTGGACCATCTTGGCAACAGAAAAGTCATGTGACAACACGTCTCTCCACAGAATGGTCATAGTGGACAGCCCCTGGGCAGTAAGGCATGGCATGCCTAACGGCTGGTAGAAGTTCTTGTTCCATGGGTGTAACTCAGCCTCTTCTGACTCAGACAGAGTAAGACATCTGGTTACTTCTTGCAGAGCCAAAACTTTAATTTGGAATCAAATGTGGTAGAAATCTTAGTAAAGAATTAAAGGCTGTACTTACAGCTTAAAAATGAAGCCTGAAGCTCACCAAGTTGTGAAGTGATTAATTTCCCTCTCATCAAACCTCTGGAAAGTTCTGGAATGAGTCTTTTCTGACAGGTTGTCTTTTCCAGGAACTAGAGCCCTGCAAGCCTCCCTCAGTGTCATCTATCCCTCGCTCTTCTTGGAATTTGTTTTAATTCCCAAGGGTACCAAGCAGCTGGAATGTGAGGGCCTTGTGTCCTGGGGAGTCCCATACAGAGGGTCCCTGGAAATACTGTTCCTGATATGAGCCATGATCTTTGTCAGGATGGATAGTCCTCCCACCCCACTGAGGTGGCCCCTTGTCCATGACTGTTGAGTTCTGTTATTTGAAGCCAGGTGTGAGCGGAGCCTGCCCTTCTGCTGGACCACAGCCATCCCTGGCCACAGCCTAGCTAATGGCCTCCTTATTCCAGAGCCTTACCCCCACTGCCCTCTACTGCTTGGTTCTCACCACTTATACTGTTGACAGCTGTTTGCAGGAGTGTGTTTAAATTATTTAATGCTAAGAATCATTGTCTTTTCCTGTATAAATGTTTGTTCAGAAAAGGAAAGCACAGTCTAAGCAGGTGAAGGCTCTCCACCATCCAGCCAGAGCAAAAACAGTTTCCTCAACGTCAGCTTCTAGGATGTGTAGATTTCATTTCAGACCTACCCGTTGTGGTAAGATAGGCTAATGGAGAACACTTCTGAATAGCTTTCCTTCATAATTTACTAAAATAAAGCATCTATTAGTGTCTGAAAAAAAATAAAAAAATAAAACTACAGGATGTTGAAAAAAGAGATAGAGGAAGACATAAACAGATGGAAGAACATACCATGTTCATGGATTGGTAGAATCAACATCATTAAAATGTCCATACTACCCAAAGCAATCTATAAATTCAACGCACTTCCCATTAAAATACCAACTGCATATTTCACAGACCTAGAACGAACTCTCCAAAAATTCATCTGGAATAAAAAAAGACCCCCGAATAGCTGCAGCAATCCTGAGAAAGAACAAAGTAGGTGGGATCTCCATACCAGATATCAAGCTATATTACAAAGCCACCGTTCTCAAAACTGTCTGGTACTGGCACAAGAACAGACATATAGATCAATGGAATAGAATAGAGAACCCAGACATTGACCCAAACCAATATGCTCAATTAATATTAGACAAAGGAGGCAAAAACATACAATGGAGTCAAGACAGTCTCCTCAATAAAGGGTGTTGGGAAAATTGGATAGATATATGCAAAAAAATAAAACTAGACCACCAACTTACACCATACACAAAAATAAACTCAAAATGGATAAAGGACTTAAATGTAAGATGGGAAACCATAAAAATACTAGAGGAATTTAAAGGCAACAAAATCTCAGACATATACCAAAGCAATTTTTTCACCAATACAGCTCCTAGGGCATTGGAAACTAAAGAGAAGATAAACAAATGGGACTACATCGAAATAAAAAGCTTCTTCACAGCAAAAGAAACCATCAACAAAACAACAAGAAAGCCCACTGCATAGGAGAACATATTTGCCAATGTTATCTCTGATAAGGGTTTAATCTCCAACATTTATAGGGAACTCATACAACTTAACAAAAGGAAGAGAAACAATCCAATAAAAAAATGGGCAAAGGACCAAAATAGACACTTTTCAAAAGAGGACATTCAGAAAGCCAAGAGATATATGAAAACATGCTCAAAGTCACTAATCATCCGACAGATGCAAATCAAAACGACAATGAGGTATTATCTCACACCTGTCAGAATGGCTATCATCAACAAATCAACAAAGGACAAGTGCTGGAGAGGATGCGGAGAAAAAGGAACTCTCCTGCACTGTTGGTGGGAATGCAGACTGGTGCAGCCACTATGGAAGACAGTATGAAGTTTCCTCAAAAAATTAAAAATGGAACTCCCATTTGACCCTGTGATCCCACTTCTGGGAATATATCCCAAGAAACCAGAAACACCAATCAGAAAGGATATAAGTACCCCTATGTTCATAGCAGCACAATTCACCATAGATTTGGAAACAGCCTAAGTGCCCATCAGCAGATGAATGGATTAGAAAACTGTGGTACATCTACACGATGGAATACTATGCTGCTGTGAAAAAAGAAGGAATTCTTACCATTTGCAGCAGCATGGATGGAACTGGAGAGCATCATACTAAGTGAAATAAGCCAGTCAATGAAAGAAAAATACCACATGATCTCACTTATTTATGGATAATAAAGACCATTATAAATTGATGAACATAAACAGATACAGAGGCAAAACAGCATTGAACAGACTGTCAAACTACAGCTGGCAGGCTCGGGAGGGTTCGGGGGCAGTTAAAATATCAACTGAAGGACTTGTATGCATGCATATAAGCATAATCAATGGACACAAGACACTGGGGGGTAGGGGAGGTGGGGGGAAGGTCAAGGGGGAAAACGGAGACTTATTTAACACTCTTTGTAATACTTTAAGCAATAAAACAAAATTAAAAATAAATAAATAAATATTCAGGGAAAAAATATAAAATAAAAAACATGTGACTTCAAGAAAGAAAGAAAAAAGTAACTAAGAGCAGGTTAAGCAGCTTGTTAAGGCCACACAAGCTGGGTCTGTTGACTCTCAGGTATATGCTCATAATATTTCTCAGGTTTATATATGCCTGCTCTATTGTTCATGGAGGACAAAATAGAACAAGCTATATATTAGCCTTTTATGTAAATTGTAAATATGTACCTACTCCAGATATATTTTGTATTAACTAGTCTACCTCTACCTCAATTTGCAAGGAGTAGATAACACAGAGTTAAATAAAATTTGTCTCTAATTTTTACTGACCTAAGTCAAGTGGCTACCTAAAAGGCTGATATACTGATAATATCTCCCACTTACAAACACACATAAAGTGTGGAGGTTCCTTATTTCATCCTCTGCTAAATATCTATTCTCAACATTCCCAGTCATCAGAAAGCAGACTATTAATCCTTTCTTCTATCTCACCACCCTCATCACTCTCCACAAATTGGTGCATGAGAGATAGTGAATGTAGATGGTAGTTCACAGAGCAGGAAATGATCTCTACTGGTGTTCATTATAGAGGAATCTACCCGTTCCCCAAGAGGAAAAATCAGATGAATCCCGCTCAAGTGCATTTCAAAGTCATTAAGTAAAACTTTTAAAAAATTTAGACCATTTCAAAATTACTTTAATAGGCTTGCTTCATTTTCTCAGACTTTCCTCAAACCAGAAGCAGTTTCACTCCCCTCCTCCCCATCAAACCTGACGCTGTGTTTGATATCGAGTCGTTATTTATAACTGGGCCTGTCCCATCTGACCCCATGAAGGTAATAGGGCAAGTTTCTGAATATAGATCTATATTGGAGCATCACTCTGCCTCAGTTGTAGATGGGTCTCTGGACACAGATATGAGCTCATCTTTGAAAGATAACAGCATGTGGTACGGAAATTATGGAGTACATATGAACTTCTCTGGAGGTGGCTAACAAAAGGTTGGTGGGGCATATGTCTAGATTTTATGGGAAATTTTCCTATAGAAAGCCAGGTGTTATATTAGAAATTGCAGTGTAAAGTTTCTTTCAATGGCCACATTATCTGATTTAATAATAATAATAATAAAGAGTAAATGTGTATTTTGGGAGAAAGATTATGTCCATGTCAG
>PVJC01042460.1:0-14925 GCA_004026665.1 Murina feae
AAACTGTAATTTAAATGTGAGGACAAAACAAAGATATCTTCAGGTATCCAAAGCCAAAAAGATCTTTTTTTGAAAACACTCTTGGGGAAAACATTCCAGTAGAAAAGGGGAGAAGACCAGAAGGAGGATACAAATACATAGGAAGTAAGGGTGGGTTTATAACCTGATAAATTTGACTATTATCAAAATAAACAACTTTTTAAAGTGCAAACATGAAACCAAGAAATCAAGAACTAAAATTCCATATGACATATCTACTTGGCTACCAAGTGAGATGGGGTTGGAGAGTGCATGTCCAAAGAGAAACAAGGGCACACTCAGGTAACTTCCCTGTTCTGGAATAGGTGAAAATATTAACATGCTTTAAAAGCCACAGGGGTAAATTCTAGAAGAATAAAAAGAGAAGTATGACTTTCAAATCAGCAGATGAAAATGTAATCTAGCTAATGGAAATTATAAAGAAAAAGAAAAAAAGCAATAAAAATATAGTAAATAAAAAACATTAAGTACAGTGACAGAAATAAATCTTAATTTAATAGTGAGAGTAGGTGTGGGCCCAGTGGGAATTGAGGCGGGAGGCGCATTGAACCTGAGGGGAGCCCGTTGAACCTGAGTGGACTGGAGGTGTGGACCTGAGGGGAGGAAGGTGGACCAACTTGAGCCTACGGTGTTCAGGATACAAGGCAGGCGGACATGAGGGAAATACAGCGACATAGCTATAGTTACAAACGCACAGAGGTCCCTGGAGCCTTCTGGGCTCGAGAAAATGGGGACCACACACATTAGTTGCAGAGACCGTCCTTATTTCCAATCCAGCTCTGCTCCATCCCGGCTGAGGGAAGCACTGAGGCCTGGTTCTGACCCGTGAATTGGGAATGATGTGCTGCGCTGGCTCCTGGTAGTGGGCACTGGACTCCAGCTGGGCGGCAGGGATGACTCTTACTTTCTGCAGTAACAGGAATTGGCCAGCGGAGGGTGACAGCCTCTGCTGCCTCCCAAGGCAGGTAGCTGGGCTGGGTGGAGACCACACCTGGTTACCCTTTAGAAGAGGTAAGTGGGAGGCTGAAGAATGGCTTTGGGGCCAGGTGGGCATCCAGCTGCCCTGGGAGGCCTGCTCCGCCTGCCACTCTGCAGATGGATCCCCTCTGGTGGCTGCACTGTGTAGGCTGAGCCCTCCAGGAGCTGGACATTAGCACAGACTTGGTGCTCAAGGCATTTCTGAGGGGTGGGAGAGGGAAGTAGGGAGCAGTGCCCACCTGGTGTCTGCACCCCTCTGTATATGGGGTCAACCCACCGGCCCTTCCAAGACTGGTTTGATCAAGCAGAAATGGGCACATGAACTAGGGGGCGGGACCACATGATCACACGAGAGTGGGGCAGAGTACCCACCTGTGTCTGCACCACTCTGTCTAAGGGGTCAATCCTCCTCTCAGACTGCTTTGAGGATCCTGGAGCTGCAGGCAGAACTTGGGGGACTAGTGACAGGCTGGGACCCGGGCTCAGCAGGTCTCTGGAGCTGCAGGGGAGCCCTGAATGGGGTCTCCAGGGGATGAGAGATGCTGCCACAGAGGTGGGGTGGCATCAGGGACTTATACCACGTGGCACCCAGCAGCCACCCAGAAGCACAGGTGCAATGACAGGACCCCTGTCCACTGGGGGTAGAAGAGGGGGGTGGGGGAAAGGGAGAAGCCCATTAGAGCAAATGACCACAGGGTGTGGGGCACTTAGCCAGAGGTCACAGATAAAGAAGCACAGGCTGCGAGCAACCCAGCGTTCCAACCATGGAGGTGGTTCCCCAAAACAGAGACCATCCTAGGTCTCAAGGGGGTGGGGCCGTGTGAACAGAAGAGCATAGGCATGTGGACAAGGGGACTTCTAAATAAACCAGTTCATAAAACCCAGACACCTGCATCTCCTACTTTTGGCCTGTGTCCACTCCTGACACCAACTTCTGTACAAGTTAATATTCTTGGATGCAAACAAAAAAGCCAATTCTGTCCAACTCGAGAGAGCAGGAATTTTGGAAAGACATCACACAGCTCACAGAGACAATAGGAAAGACTGGTGAACCAGGCTTGGGAAAAATATTAAGAACCTAAATATAGCAGGTAGAAGAGGATATAGCCAAGTCCAGCCCGTGGCAAATCTGGTTAGGATGCTGTCACTGGCACCTCTGCTGTTATGAATTGGTTTTGACAATTCATAAGTCTTACGTGTCACTCCCTATCAATCCACATCATCAGCAAATAGCATCCTAATTCCAAACCCTACCTGCTAGGAAGCAGGGTGAGACTGTCTGGCCCTTGTCAATTGCCATTAGGAGAAATAGGAGTTTTCTCCAAAATATAAAGGGGGTTGGAATGCAGGTGAGGGGAAAAAAATGAGAAGCTCACAAAAGAGCACAAACAACTTTCTAGGGATTTCAGGACTATCTAAAGGGCAGAAACATACGTGGAATTGTAGGATGCCATCCTCAAATATCTTTGGCATTCAGAATGGCAGACAATAGGTGAGATTGTTTGAGACCCCCATAAATGACCAAGAGTGACTAAAGCATGCTAGGGTTTGGGATGTAGATGACCAGCCAGTAAAAGAAGATACTAATGCTAATATGCTCATTCCAATGTACAGACTGGTGAGGCCATGGGCCACTGGGCTTAAAAGATATGCAATGGAGAAGCAACAGAAGTGTGATGGACAGGGATAAGGTGATATGGGAGACCAAACTCGGCAGGCTAAGTGGGGGGAATCAAGGTGGAAAAGTGAACAGAGAGCGCTGGGAGATGGAGCTTGTAGTGGTCAGCTCAGACCATAGTTTTTGTCAAGGCTTCTTTGGGAGATGTAGGTTATCCTCTGCCTCAGGAAAACTCTGAATCAAAGACTCTACCCACAGAGCTTATGTCCTAATTGTACACTAACTCCAGGGCTGGCACTTCCCAGTCTATGCCACTCAAAGTCCCACATTCCAAGGACTGGGGTTGCTCTCCTGGAGTTAGGCATCCAGTCCTGCTAGATGTCAGTATGCTTCCTTAGAATAGGGTATCCCCACACTTGCTTCTGCTCCTGCTCTTTTTGAGCCTTTCCCTTATAAAGGCTGCTCCAATAGGATTGCTATGTGCTAAAAGGTCATTTTTATTCACAGAATGATTGAGAAAATATTATTATGCCTTTTGCCCTGTCTAGAGACATGGACATGGAAGGAGGAAAGGAATTAGCTGGGAGGACCTTGCCTCTAATCTTTCATGAGTACCTTGCATTCATGGGTTCAGTGCAGGACACACATATGGTCCTGCTCATCCACAGAGGGTCCACTAGAATGTCTAAATGGGAAGAATGACAGAGCCTGAATAATGCCACAGATAAGGTTTATTTTGGATATGAGCTCTTTAGAAGTGGTCACTCTACCACTTTAGATCTTCATCTTCTAGAGCTGCGAGTCCAGGGATAGAGAATAGCCAGGAACGGTTTGTAGAAGTCTTGTTAGCCAAGCATCAGATTCATGAGAAATCTTCTGGGGCTGGTCTCCAGGGACACTTAATAAACACCTTGTCCATCTTTCACTTGGCCACCAAAGCCACCCTTCTAAAATACAAATTTGATCATGACATTTCCTCTGTTCAGAAACCTCCAGCAGTCTAGCAAACTGACAGGCACCTCACTCTTCTTTGGACCCTGGCTTAGATGACCCTCTACTAAGATGCTGAGACGTTGTGCCCCTGAAATGCTGCGACTTCTACCACAGCCACTTTCCCATCTGCAACGGGCCCACAATTCTCTCACTATCTGAACTTCCTTTCCTTCCTCCAGCAAACTTTATGCCTCCTTTAAGCACTTCCTTAAAGGTTCTCTCCTCTCCAACAACCTTCCCAACACCCACTGATCCAACCTCCCAGGCAAAGCCAATAACTCTCCCTTTGCACCCACAGACCTTAGTAGAAACTGGTACATAGCCATGGTTACACTGCTGTAATTATTTACATAGTTCTGTCTCCCTCGCCTGGTCTTATCTTTTTATCTCAGCTTCAGCATAATGCCTGACAAACACAGAAGATACTCAATAATTGGTGTTCCCTCCCTCCCCCCCCCTGCTTTCCACAATCATTCATTTTCCAGGAAGAGTTAAGCCTCCTTGGTGGGGAAGGAGAAGGAGGGTGAGAAACCCTGGGATAATAATGACCTGAGAACCTAGGATCATGGTTATTTGTCTCAACTGAGAGCCACCCAGGGATAAGGATAGGGCTTCTCTTCGAGGAGAGGGTCTTGGATAATGCAGCCACGTGTCCTTCTGCCATTCATTTCCAGACTCTTTCTCTTGAAGTTATCCAGACTCCTGCACGCAGTGGACACGTGAGCACTCATTTGCCCTAGCAAAGTCCACTAGGAAGTTATTGTACCCCTGGACAGCTCTTGACTGATTTATACTCACTTCAGGGAGAGCAGCTTTGCAGACACGACCACATCCATTGCTGCAGCATTTCATTCGCTTGGGACATGATGCATCTCCTGAGCATCTTTTAACACAAATCCCAGAGGTTCCTTTGGACACCTGGGGGCAGATTCCAGGTCTTTGTCGCTCTGAAACATACAATGGTTTTTGTGCAATCTGGAACAGTCACTATACAGGCCTGAGAATTGGTGTTTGAGGTCGGATGGCCTCGCCACCAGCAGGACTCCCATTTCTTCCATTTCTTCCTTCATGTTCCTGGATCCGTCCGTCAGCCTCAGCAGCTCCACTTTTACTCTAGAGTCCCCATTTTCACAGTCAGGCCCTTAGGAGAATGCTCTCCCTGCTCCTAAGGCTGCACAGTCCCAGCAGACAAGAAACCTGCACTGTCATAACTCTCTTCTTTCCGCCTTATATTAGAAAAATCTCTGATCACAGACAGCCATCTCCCCACCTCACACATATCCCATGTTCATCCCGGAGTTACTCCTGTTGGAGTCCCACATCCAAGGCATATCTTGAGAAAACCTCAACTTCTAATCAGACCCAATCTGATCAGATAAGAATGGAAATGCAGGCTGATCAGTCCGGAAAGTCAAAGAATGTGGATCTGATCAATCCAAAATCTCCATTCTGCAGTGAACACACTGCCTGCTTCTGTGCCAAACCATCCTCAGGTCTGAAGCTGGGCTCTGAGCCTTCTCTGCTGTCAGGTAGGACCCCCCTTAGCACCCTCACCTTGGAGAAGAGGTGTCCGAGCGCTGGCCATCTCCATCCCCACGATGATGAAAGCCACTAGAACCAAGACTGTGCATGTCTTCATTTTGGCTTTTGATATAAATGCACACACAGAACCCAGCCACAATTTATACCCTCAGTGTTACCAGAAAGGAGTGTGGGGCGGGGCAGTAGAGCAGGAAGAGTATGACATGATCTAGTTCCTCTGTTCTAGTTAATAACTGGCTTCTCTCTAATTAGGGTATGTTTTCTCAGATATGCAAATCTCAAAGAGGAAAGTTCAGGAACACCTTCTAGCCCTTTGTTCATTGCTACATCACAGTTTAGCACTGGTTTTCCTGGTATCTTTAGGGACAATGGCCAAAGAAAAGAATTTTCTCTGTGTAATTTAGAATTTCAGAGTAAGAGCTTAACTATGAAGCTAGGTGTTGTCCCATCTGATGTCTCTGGGAGGTCCAGTTCCAGGAGGATTCAAGGTGCCCCTGGGGGAGATGGTGAATATGTGGTGTTTTGGAGCCATCCCAGGGCTGAGACCCCTAAGTAGGTGACATTACCACCTATCGCTAATGTCACTCATCCAAGGAGATGGATGTTCAAAGATCACAAGCTGGCAAGGCCCTTGGGAGTTGAGAGACAGAGCCCATTCTTGATGGTTGGTGGTCTCTGAGCCTGCACTGCTCCATACTGAAAGGTTCCTAGAGAGAGGGCCACAATAAGCTGAACTACAGGGAAAAAATACAAAATGTTGCACAGGGTCCTAAATAAGAAGCCCGCCCTCTTTCTTATCCCAATTACAGAATTTCAGAAAAGTGGGTGTAGAGGTAAAACTCTAATGACCATGGGAATGAAGAGAAAGCCTGTTTCGTCCTCGGTGGTCAGATCTGGGACAAGCACCTCATGAGCACTTATAGGGAGGCCTGAATAAGCAGAGAAACACTAAGCAAGTCAAGAGAGGAGGGCTCAGACTGGCCACCCCAGGTAGTTAGCTCACACTCAGCATCTCAGAATCAAGCTCAAAGGATACAAGGACCCAGGACCCCTCAGTTTGAAGGAGAAAGCAGAGTATCTGGAGGGCATAGTAGCTCAGTATAGGGTGGGGATCAAAGCAGCACAGAGTACAACAAAGAGCAAGCGCAAATCCAAATCCAAGGTGGCTGGCCCGATGCCAGATTACTGAGTAGCACAGCCTTTGTGAGTGAGTGGGGCCAAAGTGGACAGCCCCAAAAAACTTGCAGGAGAACCCTCCACAGCACTCTTGGCAAGGGGGGGACTCCTTAATCCCTCTCTTCAAGTGACTTAGACATGGCTACTATCACTTAGTTAACATAATCTTTAAAAGTTCTTTTTTTTATGTGTTTACTGTATATTTTTTAAGTGCTTTCCTAAGCTTTTATATACACACATATGTATATATACAAATATGTCCCTTTTCTGCAGAAATGAAGTTATATTGTTTTGCTTTATTCACTTAACATTGTGTCATAGAGAGATTTCCATGTTAGTATCTTTCCCCCCCCTTTTAAAAACAATCACTATCTAATATTACATTAGATAAGTGGCTCATAATTTATTTAACCAAATTTTAATTGTTGAATATTTAGGTGGTTTCTGTATCATAAACAATTTGTTATATGCACCATATACTTTATACATGCTTCTTTGTTTATATATGTCTGTATTTTCCCAGAATAGATGCCTAAACATGAAAATACAAAGGATGTATTTACTGTAGAGTTAGAATATTTGCCAAATTGCCAAATTGTCCTCCAAAAAGACTATGCCTATTTATACTTCCTCCTGCAGTGAAGGAGACACTGATTTCTCATACACTGAGAAAGCTTTTGTAATCTTGCTTCCTCAAGTTTATTTGTTAATGAGGTATTTCAAGCTGTATATTCTCATATTCCCCTTGGGCTATAGCCCAATTGGGAATGGGGGCAGGTCAAAGAACTTTCACTACAGTTATGAAAAGAAATTTAATTAGCAGAAATTATGTAAGACAACATAATGTGATGTTTGCTACCCTAGCACTTGGAGTTTCCACTATGAAGCAAAGGGTAATTATGGCCTATAATAATTTTACTGAAGCATGCATTTCAATGATGGAAGCTGCAAGGTTGCTAAGGAGGGCCCTCCCTTCAATAATAACAATACTTGACCTTTATGACCTATGCCTGTACTTCACACCTGTCATCTCACTGAATTCTTACAAGCTTGTGGGGTCACTTCCATTAGCACCCTCATGTCAATGGGACTGAGACTCAAGGGACTGAGATTCAGTGGAAGTCCATGCTTTGCAAACACTTCAACCCCATCTCAGACCCACTGATGGGGAACTCCCAATGGTGGAGTTGAGAAAAGCTCCCCAGATACTTTCACACATATGGAAGTGAGGAACACTTGGCCCACCTGATAAAACCTTTATTTCTTTGTGAAAAACTAAACTAAATGTCCCCATGAATAGTTGGTTTCTAGTGCTCTAGTAACAA
This sequence comes from Murina feae, assembly GCA_004026665.1. Lineage (NCBI taxonomy): Eukaryota > Metazoa > Chordata > Mammalia > Chiroptera > Vespertilionidae > Murina > Murina feae. Next base: position 7,672 of record PVJC01042460.1, read on the forward strand.
TCACAAATTTGGGGATTTGGCAAGTTCTCATGACATATTACCACTTGATAGTATATAAGTGTCTGCAGCAACCATCAAACATATATAAAAAATTAAGGGAGAAACAGGATAGGGGTGTCTAAAAAATGAAATATAGAATTATCATATAACCCATCAATTCCACTTCTGTGTATATACCCCAAAAAATTGAAAGCAGGATTTTGAAGAGCTATTTGTACACTCATACTCATAGCAGCATTATTCACAAGCTGAACTTGGAAACAACCCAAGTGTCCATTGACCAATGAGTGGATAAGCAAAATATAGTATACACATATAAGGGAATATTATTTAACCTTCAAAAAAAGGAAATTCTCCATTTTGCCACAACATGGGTGAACCATCACAAAAAGACAAATACTGTGTGATTCCACTTATATGAAGTACTTAGTCAAACCATAGAGTCAGAAAGTATAAAGGTGGTTGCTAGGAGCTGGTGGGAGGAGAGAATGGGGAGTTAGTGTTTAATAGTTATAGAGTTTCAGATTTACTAGATGAAAGAGTTATGGGGATAGGTGGTGGTGACTGCTGCACAAAAATGTGAATATGTTTCATACTTCTGAACTATATGCTTAAAAATGGTTATGATGGTAAATTTTGTTATGTGTATTTTAACACAATAAAAATAAAAACCTTAAGGAAGAAGACTGAGTCTAGACATTGGGCGTCCCTACATGTCCTACATGTCCTTAGTCTGCAGAACCTAAATGAAACTATTGTACTATAGTGAATGTCTACACTTGCTGAGAATTTTAATGAATTTATTGAGTCAAACGGACGACAATTGTCAGTAAACAGAATATCAACAGATTGAGAAAATGCTCCCGAAAAATAAGCAGTTTTGCAAGTTTATTTTATATGTTAGAATAAAAGGAGGAGATATAAGAAGGGTTACATAAACTTCATTGGTGATAGATTAAGGGAGTGAGAGAAAGTAAAGTGGAGAAATCTCTTAAGATTGGATAAAAAGTAAAACAGAGAGACATATCTGTTACATTGGTCGGTACAGAATAGTTAACACCTACTGCACATAAAGATGGTATTTAGGCAACAAGATAACAATGTGGGCTCAAACTCTGGTGCTATTTGTTGTGCAATTGTGCCTTCAAGTAATCTGGAAAAGAAAATTACTCTGATATTTCAAAGGTATGATATCTTAGTTGTCCAAATACAATGGACTGGCTCACTTAAAGGTTAACTTTGTCAAGGAAGCTACAGGTCTAGAATGTGACTACCAGCCATGACCCACTTTTAGTTGGGAATTTTAATGTTCACACATCCTATTTGGTTACTTGGGTCTTTGAGTTTATAAGGTCCATCTTGCAGGCCTCCATGGCACTTGTCAGGTTTAGAATGTGGCCTCTTTTTCATCCACACTATTTAAAAAGTAGAAAAATGCAGTCACAGTTTTGTCTCAGTTTCTCTACCTTTTTCTCTTTTCTGTCTGCTTAGATTTAGTGGAAACAAAGATGAGAGGCATTAAGAAGGGAAAACAGGTGGAGACAACTAGAAAATCAAGAGAGGACAGGTCCCTTGGGTCTGTGAAGGGTGAGTATGAAAAGCGGCTCAAAACAGCCATGTGGCCACTGGGCTCAATCACCAGGAAGAACTGTGATTCCTTTCAACATCTGCAACTCAACTTGCATGCTAACTCAGCTCCTGGTGCCTGAGAGGAAAATGCCCTGTCGTAGGAACATCACAGAACATTCTAGGTGGGGTGAGTTAGGGAGAGGACAGAAAGTTTTCATAAACTAGAGCATGAGGAAACAGACTCCCTCCTATCTAGAAAGGGAACAGGGGAGGCAGGCAATGCAAGGGAGAAGAAAAACATAGGCCTGACTTCCAGAAGCTGATCTACAAACAGTAGTCTCCATTCCCTGTCCTGTTCTGGCTCTGCCTCCCTCCCAGAAACCTTGAGAAACCTCAATTGAAAAGTCAAGTAAGGAGATACAAGCTCCCCTGGCTCAGGGTAAGAAAAGGAAGTTTTATGAAAAGAGAAAAAGGAAAACATAAAATCTCATATTGTGCAACAGGTGAAGTCCCACATTGCCCCACCACCAGGACTCCATGCTTCTGTTTATAATTCCTGGGTGAAGTACTTCTTCATTAGAGTATTCAGGTCTCATAAGCTTTCCTTGCTGACTCAGCCTCTGTGGAACTGAGTTCCTCCCTCCCAATTTGTTCAGGGTCAGGGAAGTGTGGGGAAAAAGATTCCAGTGTGAGGGAGAGCCCCTAACCCTCTCTAATAGTAAAGTCAAAGACAGGTCACAACTCTGTTCTAGACTTCATCTGACAAATGAGAGGACAGAGTCTTCCAGATAGGAATCCAATGTCCTTCCCACCCTCAGAGGACCACAGGAGCCAAGAAGAGGCAGGCTTACCCTTGACCTGGCTGATGGGTTATGTACTCTTGGTTAAGGCTCAGCCCTCATTCTCAGCAGACCCTCTTCTTGAGATGTCTCACCTCGTTATAGCCAATCATCTTGGAATATGTCTACTTCACCCTGGGTTTGTCCTGGAGGAAAGTTTATCTCACTTTCTAGAGCAGTGGTTGCAAACCAGTGGTCCACAGACCACTGGCGGTCCATTAGGTCTTAAAGGTTGGTGACCAGTGTTCTAGAGTATTCCATTACTTTTCACACTGAACTGAAAAAAGCCACTGTTGGTGATTCCTTAGCTGGTAACTAACTGTATGAGTTTCCTATTGCTGCTGTAACAAATTACCACAAATTTGATGTCCTAAAACAGCACACATTTGTTCTCTTAAAGTTCTGGAGGTCAGGACTTCTGGTCAAAATGGTGGTGTAGGTAAATGCAGTACTCGCCTCCTCCCACAACCACATCAAAATTACAAATAAACTACAGAACAACCATTACTCGTAACTGCCTGAAAGCTATCTGACTGGAATTCCTTCAGCTAGGGATTTAAAGAAGAAGCCACATTGAGACTGGTAGGAGGGGTAGAGATGTAGAATGGGCTGGTCCTATACACACATGCAGCAGTTTTTAATTGGGAGGGATATCTTGGCTGCAGAGGCTCCTCTGAAGAAGCGAGGGGTCCCAGCCCCACACCAAGCCCCAGTGCAGGGTTCCAGTGCTGAAAAGAGAAGTCCCCATCATTTCTGGCTATAAAACCCAGCAGGGATTGAGACTGAGTGACACAGAGACTGCAGGAATCCCAGGAAGTTCCTTTTAAAGAGCCTGTTGGTGGACTTCCTCCCTTTGAGCTCTAGCACTGGGGCAGCAGCTCAAAAGGCAGCAGGGACATATGAGTAGGAACTGACTTGTCTGCATAAGGGCAAGAGCTGGGGAGCTAGCTTTCTCCCAGACAGAAGTGCTGGCAGAGGCCATTGCTCCGAGATGGAAAGGGAGGCCATATCTGAGTGTCCATCAACTGGTGTAGTATTGTTCACTTGCCCTGGTAATTTCCTGAGACCCCCCACCCCACTCAACTTTCAGTGCCACCCAAGCTGTTTCCAGTGGTTTTTCCATACAAATGGTCTTTCTTGGCTCATGCTTCAGACTTTTCTAAAATCTCACAAACAAGCAGTATCTGGCCTCAGCATGCCCCATACCATTTGCTAAACCACTTCTCAGTCCTTGGCACTCAGTTGTCATAATATGAGAAGGTTGAACAAGATGTTCTGAGAGGTTCCTCCCAACTTAATAGACTACAATTCTATGTTCTATAGATCAAGACTTGATTGTGCATGTAATTCTTTCTCAGAGCCCTGTTCTGACTCATGTACCAAGAAGTTCTGATGGGTTACTAAGGAGATATGGCTTTAGGTTACTCCCACAACAATCCAGAAACAAATCTGACATTCATTCTTCTGTGTTCGTAATAACACTCTACCTTTGCTTTGAACTTTAGAGAGCTGATCCACATGATGACACTGAGAAGTTATCACTATGCCCATTTTAAGTAAAAAAGCTAAGGCTCAAAGGAGGAAAGAGAATCTTTCAGATGTCAGACCCTGTGATAGGTGTTTCACACATGATCTCATAACAACCCTTCCAAGTGGATAATATTACCCCCACTTTACAGGTGTGAAAATCGAGGTCCAGTAAGGCAAGATGACTTTTCTAATGATTCACTGATAAGTGATGGAGACCCACTTTCCTGACTCTGCAATATCTTGTCTTTCTTCTATATTGTACTGTTGTTGCTATCTACAACTTCTCTACCAAATGTGGAGGTGATGACCCTTATCATCATAGCTATCTTTTGGAATCATTTTTTTATGGTACTCTCCAAACAGACCTACAAGCTTTAGCAAGTCACATCACCTCTGTGCCCATTGCTTCATCTATAAAATTGGAGGTACAAGTCCCTACTTCTTATGGGTGTTAAAATCATTGTTGAAAGTATTGAGATTGTATTTTTAGAGCATTTAGCCCATATGAAGTTCTCAGTAAATGCTCGTTTTTATTTTGTTTGGAAATGGTAATTTGCCCCCAATAATAATACCAGGCAATTTCCTTCACACCAAAGTCATATTTAAAAAATAAATAAATTGTCTTTTTAAAAAAAGTTTTATTATGAAAACACACAGAATCAGTTGCACTACCCATGTATCCTCAATAGCAGAGAAACTGATGGTGGACCATCCCCATGGAGGACATGTATCCTTTGGCAAAACCAAGATAAATTATGGAAATAACACCAATAAAATAACACAACACTCAATGAAGATTAAGTTAAGAGAAGGAACAAGGACTAGTGAGAGGAGCTGTGAACATGGAGAGGATGTGTCTCAGAGAAAAGTGTTAAGCTCAGGTACCTTTCCTGGAGATCTGCTGCCCATGTCCCTGAGTGGCTCAGTTCAGTTTCAAGTGACTCATGTAGTCCTGGACCCAGGCCTCACTGGAGTTGGCACAGATGTGTCTGCCCTTTTTGGTTTGGGATCTGTGGAACAAGAAGTAGATAGATTACAATCACATGGGACCTTGTCTTTAGTAGATACCTCCCTCTGTTCATGTTGGACAGTTCTAGTGGGTTGAGAAGACACTGCTGGGGCGATACTAGAAATGGATTTCTTGTAACTTCCACCCTGGATTTAGCTGTGGCCTCAAGGTTGTCCAGATTAGGAACCAATGAGTTTTACAGTCAATATGGTTCTATTTTCCCATTCATTCCCTAGATCCCCTAGCAATCACTTTTCCATGTGTTTTTCTAAGCATGGTTTAAGAAATTAGCCCACATGTCCTTTGATCTTTTTTAATTTCCCTGGTTTCCCAGCCTCTGTCTAATTTCTTCATAACCTATTCCTTACTGCTGTCTGGGAAGGCTTCAACCCTGAGACTATCTTCCTCCTGTTTTATCCTCTCCCTGCCCCAAAATGCCCCTTATCTAATCCTGCCCTTGCCCTTGCATCCCAAAGCAGCCCAGGGCATGATACTTACACCATGGTGGGCTGGGAGCAAAGGCTACTGGTCTTGTAGTAATCCATCACAAAGTTGCAAGGAAGTTTCCATGGGATGTAAGTGAAGCAGCAGGCAGTGGGAGGGTCTGAGCCCACTGTAAAGAAAGGCTGAGGTAAGCTCAAAGTTCTACAAGAAATTGCTCTTTTGGATTTTAGTTATGGATATTCAAGGGACATCTCTGTGGAGTTACCAGATCCCCAAATACGGTCCCTGGTATCTAATTCCACTCCACTGTGTACGAGACTTTTTCTGAACACAGGATCCTAAGAGATCATAGAGCTGGATTGAGTCTCAGAGCACACATATACCTCCATTTTTAAAAATCAAATCTTTATTGTTGAAAATATTACATATGGCCCCTTGTTTTCCCCCATTAACCCTTCTAGCCCGTCTCCTTCGCCTACCCCTGGCCTTCACTATCCTATTGTCTGCATCCATGGGTTATGCATATATGCATATAAATTATTTGATCACTTCCCACCCTCCCACCCACCTCTGCCTTCCCTCTGAGATTCTGCAGTCTGTTCTATGCTTCTACATCTCTAGATTTATTTTGTTCACCAGTTTATTTTGTTTGTTAGATTCCACATATGAGTGGGATCATGTGATACTTATCTTTCTCTGACTAGCTTATTTCCCTTAGCATCATGCTTTCCAGGTCCCTTCATGCTGTCTCAAAGAGTAAGAGATCCTTCTTTTTTATTGCTGCATAACATTTCATGGTGTAAATGTACCACAGTTGTTTTTTTTATCCACTCATATACTGATGGGCACTAGAGACAGGGACTTTCTTAAACAAGTCTACGAGTTACTATTTTTTTTTAAAGAAAATAGGAATTTGAATATTACATCACAATGGAGAGGAGGAGGTGGAGGGGAGAAGTGGGCTGCACTCTAAAGTGGTACACTAAAGGCAGTTACTGAGACTGAGGAGAGAATTGTAAACCAAGAGGAAGGATGCAACATTCACACCTGCTAGAAGAAGCTTGTATATAAGAGCTCCATGCTGCTCTTGGTGGTTGGCACCTTCAGAAGCTGCAGGCTTCACATCAGTCTTTCCAGGATTGCCAAAGCCTGGCCCAAAGAAGGAAAGAGGATTCGAAATTCCATGTCACATTCCTAGGCCTTCTTCTGCTGGCCTGAGTGATCCCAGTGTCCTCCATGATTTCTGGGACATGAAGAAAGAGTCTAGCATGGAATGTACAGAAGGCTACAGCAGGACAATTATCTACTCACTGAACATTTACTATGTGCCAGGCACTGGTAAAGCTGCCTATTCACCTAATATCAAATCCCACCTTGACCCTGAGAAGGGGTATAATTATTTCCCTGAAGCAATAAGGACGGAAGAACAGAGGAGAGTTCACTGATAATCTCAAGGCCACACTCTTAAATGGCGGTGCCAAGGTTTGCAATGAGATTCTTCCGACTCTAAAATCTATTTTCTTTCTAACCTGTTGTCACAAATATAGAATGTGACCATAAAGAGAGAAACTATTACCACAAGGGGCTGTGCCACACACAAAGAGCTGTCTTATTAGGGCTGAATTTAGGAGGGGATTTTGCATCAGTCTGTCCTAGAACAAGAATGGAACAGAAGGGAAAAGAAATAAAGGTTCCAATGTGTTCACTTGGACCCATAATGCAAAAGGAAAGAAATCAGTAAGAATCAACCTTGGAAGACCAAGATAAAGAATGTTCCTCTATAGTTTACGGAGTGATCCCCCAAGAAAGCTGGCACCCATCTGACATCATGCAGTTATCACAATATTATGTACTATCTTTCTT
>PVJC01042461.1:0-14865 GCA_004026665.1 Murina feae
CTACAGGGGGAAAGTCCTCCTCTAGCTCACATTCTCCTTCATCAGAGAACAAAAGAGCAAAGGTCTTGACGAAGCACTCACCCTCCTGAAGGACACCTGGGGATACTGCTGACAGATGACAGACGAGGGGAATGTCCTTGTACAGAGTCCTGGAAGTCTCACCACTCAGACACACACCTGCTTTCACAATGCCTCAGTCCAAATCTGTGTGGACAATAGAATCAGCCCAACCATGGGTTCTTACTCCAGCTTTCTGACTCCTGGCTGGCACGAATGTGACCAGGCTCTGATCCCGTGCGCGCTCGTCTCCTCAGAGCCTGGCCGAGAGTGAGCAGCAACAGATACTCGCTCAAGAGAAGGAGGAAGATCCAGATGGACTTCACTCCTGAGTAAACGCTACAACTGATCAAGTCATCTGCCTACTTTCCTTTCTTTTCTTTTTTTAACTGTATTTTCATTGATTTGGGAGAGAGGAAGGGAGAGGGAGAAACATGGATGATGACAGAGAATCATGGATCGGCTGCCTCCTGCACGCCCCCTACTGGGGATTGCATCTACAACCTGGGCATGTGCCCTGACCAGGAATCAACCTGTGACCTCCTGGTTCATGGGTGGATGCTCAGCCCACTGAGCCACACAGCTGGGCCCCACCTGCTTTCTAGAAACTCAAGAGGTACAGCTTCAATTAAGAAGAGCCAAGGAAAATCAAACAAAAAATTGTTCCACACACTTTAAATCAACGCACCCAGTCACTTTGGAGGAGGAGGAGGAGAAGCCCAGCTCTCTGGAATGTGAGAAGTCAGACAGGGATGACTTCATCTGAGCTATGTCTTTGGGATTAAAAATAAAAGGATTACAGACAGCAAGTATCAGAGACCAGCAATACTAACGCCACTTGCTGAGTCTCCAACCAGGCCACGCGGTTCTCACACGTCAGCCCCAGGCCCCTTTCAACAGCCCTGCAGGGCGGCGAGCAGGCGCTGCGCTCCAGCAGGAGGATAGATCGCAGGCCAGATGGCTGTTTAAAACGGGGGCTGGGCTCTGACACCAGAGCCCTCCGACACCAGAGCACCGACTTGCCCCCAAAGTTATGCGGACAGATGTGTTATTGCCGCTCATCAAACTCCGGTCCCAGGTGGTTGCCAGAGGGAACTAGGGTGGACCCTGCACCTCTGTCTTCTGCCTGGGCTCCTGCACCTGGAGCTGCCGGATGGGCTCTGGGCAATGTGGGCAGGGCGAGAGGCAGGCCTGCCAGACCCGGGGACTTCAGAGGGTTCGTCGCCAACCGTGTGCCTTTCTTGGGGAGCACAGACAAAAATATGACGAGGTTAAAGCTTGCCTCAGCAGTTAAGCCTGTAAACTGTGGTGATGTGTAAAATCTGATTGAAGGAGAGTAGAGAAGAATGCAATAGTTACATTGCTTGCAAAATAATAATTTACATTTATTTCTCCTCTATTGGTATATAGGTATACGCAAAGGGTTGACAGTTCTGCATATCACTGTTTTTTTAATCCTATAGCAATATTCATCTCTGCATATTAAGGAAATTACATAAAAGGAAATTAGTCTCCACACTCACATATGGCCACCAAGCACACAACCTCCAAAGAAAAAATCACCTATAAAAATACAAATTTGGAGCTTAAAGAATGTTGGAAATAATGTACTGAATTCTATCATCCGATTTATCAGTGTTCAACAACACTAAAATCCCTGACAGAGGAGGAAGGAAAAAATGAAGACATTCTCCTGAAGAGGACTGTTAATAAACTTGAACTGTTTAGTCGTTTTTCAACCTTTCATAGCAAACTTTGACAGTGTTTGCATTCTCTTCTTTGCATGTCATTAAGACTTGTCCTAAAATTCAAGTTACCTAGAATTACTTAAAAAAATATTTTTATTGATTTCAGAGAGGAAGGGAGAGAGAGAAAAACATCCATGATGACAGAGAGCCATGGATCGGCTGCCTCCTGCACGCCCCACACTGGGGGGATCGAGCCCACAGTCAGGAATGTGCCCTGACTGGGAATCACAGGTCAATGCTCAACCACTGAGCCACACTGGCCAGGCACAGGGCTTCTTTTCACAGGGCGAGGCCACACAGGAAGAGCATGGGAGAGGGAAGACGTGGGTTGGCCCAACGTGGGTTTAAAGAGTAGGAGCCGCTCTGAGGAGAGACTGTCCACATCAGCAATGGCACCCTGAGGCCAGCGGCTGCAGAGAAGCATGGCATGTGGATCAAGAGGTCCATGGGCTTTGGGGACCAGTGGCGGAGTGGTGATGTGAGTGACAATCAGTGACAATCGAGTGAGAATCGAAAGGCAATGACACACACCTCTGATGGGAGCCAAAAGAGACCGGACAGAGGGAGGCACCGGCTGACGGCAAGCGCGACGGTCCAGGCAAGGCGAGCGAGGCTGAGTGGGAGAAGGCGATGAGATGCAGAGGAACGGGCCGTGGAGAAGGTGGGGAAGGGAGTGACTGGCCCAACACCAAGGCGGCCGCCACGGGGAGCTGGGCCAGAGCGCACTGAGGCTGCGAGCTGCCCGAGGGGAACAGGGGAACCAAGCCGCTGCCTTCCTTGGCCCAAGCCCAGCCTTTCTGCTGACAATATGGCCTGAAGGTGCCGACTCTCAGGGAGGAAGGCGGGCGGACGTTGGCAAGCATCGCGCGCGCCCTGATCTCGCAGGTCAGGGTTTTAGGAATGAATCTCATTTGTGTTCAAACCCATTTAAACTCTTTAAAAAGTGATTTCCTGTTAGAATAGAGAAAAATATACGTATTTTTAAAATTATTCAAAGGGCCTAAATACTTCTTAGACATCAAACAGCTCTTAAGAAATAATATTTTGATGATTTAAGTAAAATTAATCAGAGCCATATGGATTGAATTTCCTTTCAAATACACAGCGTGTTTAGAAAGCGAGGGACGGCTGCCTCAGAAACGGGTTTCTCGCTCGTCCCACCCAAGATGGCCGCCAGCTCCCCACAGTCCCATCCCAGCACACGCGTCCCGCCCTGCGTTCTGTTCGTGAAGCAGAGTTTCTTGGGCCGTTTTGCTTTTGTGGTCCGTGACCCACGACCCTGCTCTCACAGGACACTGCACTTGGGGCTATTTTGACTTGCACATCTGCCCAGCGAGGGGCAGCCGCAGAAGCATCGAGTGGGGAGAGCACCCACGCGTGTCCAGCAGTTCCTGCTGCCGTGACCTCTGACGGTGGCTTCATATTTGGCAAGAGAAACTATTCTGCTGAGTGAACCCCACTTCCTCAGGAGCCACAGGGAAGCTGACCAACTTGCTAGCTGTGGGCCCTCAGCACCCCACCTCCAACCTGCACACACTCACACTCACACACACACTCACACAGTCATAGCCACACTCACACATATACACTCACACACTCACACACACACTCACACAGACATAGCCACACTCACACACTCACACACACACACACACACACATAGCCACACTCACACATATACACTCACACACACATTCACACACACACACATATTTACACTCACACACATTCATACTCACACACATACACAGACATTCACACACATAGTCACATTCAGACATATACATTCACACACTCACACACACTCTCTTACACACATTCACACTCATACACACTAACACACACACACACACACACGAGCAAAACCGTGTGGCCTTTGTGTCTTTCTTGCACAATATCCCTTTAGCACCAACTCCATTTCTCATCTTAGACTTTGCACCCCAAACCCCTCACTTACCTTCCCACCCTCCTAATCGGCACCCTCATCTCCACATCGCATTCCTTCCAAGTCTAGCTCCCGCCCTGAAAACACAGGTGGGAAAGGCCACGCACTGGCCGAATCCGTAGCCCGTCCTTTCTTCACCCCGGAGGGTAGGACGCACCGTAGGGGTCATGTGGTTCGGCCCCAGAACAGCCAAGTGAAGAGGCCCCTGGGAGACAGTGGCTGCGCCCCCTGCTCCCTCTCCATCTTTCCCGCACGTCACCCTGCCCGGGACACCTGCTTCCACAGGTCACTGCCAGCCCCTCAACCACCGTCCTTCCCGTGACATCAGAAGGCACCGGTTTCCCTGGCTGAGGGCCCAGCCGTCTGCCCCCCGACCTTCCGGAAGCACCAGCGACGCATCCCCAGCCGCCTTCCCGGAGGTGCTGTGCGAGCAGAGGCTCTGTGGGTCCAAAGAGCAATCCTAGGTGCTCGCAGCACATCTCACCCTCCCTGTGCCCACCCCAGTCGGACCCCAAGCGGGTCTGTTCACACCACCTCAGTTCGGGGCAACAATCCGGGGAGAGTGAGTTTCGCGCCCCCCCTCCCCCAGGGGACACTGGTCAGTATCTGAAGACACTTTTGGTTTTCACAACTGGGGGTGCCACCAGCATTTGTGGGCAGATGCCGTGGATGCTGACCCTCGTACAGAGCACAGCACAGCCCACAGGACTCCCCAGCCCCCGTGGCAGCAGAGCAGAGGGCGCCACAGTGTAGGAGGGGGCCTGCTGTCAACCCCACTCAGGCATTTCCCACTCTCCCAGGCGGCGAGTGGCAGCTTCCCGTCTCAGCACATGCAGTCGGCACCGACTGTGCAGCCATTGCACTGGGCACTGCGGCTAGAAACACAGGCTGTGGCCAGGCGGCATGACTTCATGTTTAGCATCGATCTATGAACCAGGAGGTCACAGTTGGATTCCTGGTCAGGGCACAGGCCCTGGTTGTGGACTCCATCCAATGGGGGGCGTGCGGGAGGCAGCCGGTCAATGATCAATGATTCTCCCTCATTGATGTTTCTATCTCTCCCTTTCCCTTCCTCTCTGAAATTAATAAAAATATATTTTTAAAAAACACAGACTGCGGTCCTGTGAGGTCCTGGATATGCCATGCCTCGTTCCAAGCAGGGCAACGCTGGCCCGAGGGAGGGTGTCACATGCAGTAGGGTGTCACACGCCCGGTTCCGGGGCCCACAGCAGCCCTGGCCCCAGCGGGAGCTGTGGGAAGGTGGATGTGGGTAGCCCAGAGGGGGCCTTGAGGAATGCTGAGCAGAGACCAGGCCTCGTGCTTCCTGGTGGAGCTAGTGCTGGTGCTGGAGCTGGAGCTGGAGCTGGTGCTGGAGCTGGAGCTGGAGCTGGAGCTGGTGCTGGAGCTGGAGCTGGAGCTGGAGCTGGAGCTGGAGCTGGTGCTGGAGCTGGAGCTGGAGCTGGTGCTGGAGCTGGAGCTGGAGCTGGAGCTGGAGCTGGTGCTGGTGCTGACCCGCAGGCACAGGCAGCAGGGCCTGCACTCAGGAGAGAGCCGGCAGAGCCCGCCTGCGGGGTGCCCCCTCCGCCAGAACCCTCTCCCGGTGCTGGCCGCCTGGCACAGGCGCCTTTAGCCAGGTCGCTCCTACGTCCACACTTTCTTATTGAAAGCAGAAAGGCTGGTTTGTATTAAATTGTGGAGAGGGTCTTGGGTTGCAGGTAGCAAAGCCGTGAGAAAGCAAATGGCGTTTCCATTTCTGGGAAATCAGGGCAAGTGCTGAGCAAACAGAGCGCCGGCGAGTGATGAGCAACATGGGCTGAGCGGGAGCGGGGGGGCCTCTGAGCCCTGGGGAGTGTGAGGAAAGGACCTTCCCAGTGAGAGGGTCTGGACGGGTGGGGACGCCCCTCACAGCCCCCCAGGCCCCACACACAGACACCGGGACCCAGTTCAGGAAGCCTCCGCGGGCTCGGCCGCAGCCGTCCCGTGTGGGAAACTGTCCCTGAGGGGCTTCCCCTCTTCCTGGGCCCCCAGACGCCTCAGGGAGAAAGGCCGAACCTGGGCTTTGCTGACAGCCTGCCTGCGAGCAGGACATCTCTCTTCCCGGATCCCCCACTGCCAGGACCCTCCCAAAGCCAGGACCCCCGAGACCAGGACTCCCATGACCAAGACCCCACTCCATCTGACCTGGTTGTGGGATTCCTTCCAAGATGGCGGTCAGAGCTGCCCCTGCTTTAGCGTCTGTCTTGACAAAGTACTTGGGAAGGTCGGGGCAGGGCTGTCCCTGAGGGTGCAGGCGCTGTAGGCCTGTCACCCACACGAAGCCTTCCCTGCACCTAGGCGCCTGCACCGAGGCCCGGCAGCCCCTCCCAGCCAGACTGCGGCCTAGACCGTCCTGTGCCCGGAAAGCGGCACCTGGGTTGGGGTTCATTTTTTACAGGAAGTAATGTCACTGAGACTTAAGTGTCACCACTTACGAGCTGTAGCCATCGTGCCCTGGGCTGCAGGTTACTAGCCCTGATGCACCCCCTGCCCCTGGCGCCTCACCCAGCGCAGCCACAGAGGCAGGGACCTCACTTCCCCGCACCGCCTGGCCCAGTCCTGCCGCCCTGGCTCCTTTCGGGCCTGGCTAACTGGGACTGAGCTTGAAAAGAACAAACTGCCCGGCCGGTGTGGCTCAGTGGTTGAGCGTCGACCGAGGAACCAGGAGGTCATGGTTCAATTCTCAGTCAGGCACAGGCCCAGGCTGCGGCTCGATCCCCAGTGGGGGCCGAACAGGAGGCAGCCGGTCCATGTTGTCTCTCATCACTGATGTTCCTCTCTCTCTGCCTCTCCCTTCCTCTCTGACATCAATAAACACATATTAAGAAAAGAAAGAAGGCTACCCCCCCCCCTTCTGCCAGCCCCGCGTCCCGGGGCGCTCGCTCTCGGAGAACCTGTACCTCTACTTTCACCTGAAGAAGAGACTCGATGGTCCGTGACTTGTGTACAAATGAGGAGCTTCGTGATCTTCCACAAAGACACGCAAACACACGCCTCCTCATGGACACGGGCCCACACTCGGCTCTCCAGGGCTCAGGGCGAGGCCTGAGCTCCCAGCAGCTTCAGTTGGGCAGACAGAGGTCTCATCTCCCAGTGGGGGGCCCTCTCCGTGTCATCTAAGAACAGCCGGGCACCAGCACCCCATCCAGTCCTTTCTCCTGACACCACCTGGCTCAGCTGTGTCCGTCGGGCCGTGTGTCCGAGGGACGGCTGTGTGTCCACCCGCTCAGGTGTCCGCCGTGGAGCTCACAGAAGCGGCCAATGGGCTCTGGCCGGTTGAGCGACACCGTCACTGTGACCAAGACACTGTCCTGACACCGCGCTCCCTCGAGGAGTCTCTACGCGCAGTTCTGGGGCCTTCGCAGCTGATGGCATAAGCAAGCATCACCGACTCAAATGCGTGAAAGTCACATTTAAAGATAGAACTAGGAGCTAAAAAAATAGTAAGCAGCTTCCAATATGTTGTGGACTTGCTACTAGAGAGAGAATGTTATGCCATTTCCAATCTGTCTCCCGCGGAGAAGACTGAGAAGTCACTGCCTCACAAGCCAGTGTGCCTTCTGACCCGGCAGCTGGGACACGGACTGCCTTTACTTCCTCCCGGTCTGCCTCGCTCCCTCGGGGGGGTCCCCCACCCCCTGCACACGTGGGAGCGCTGGTGTGTCTGTGGCATTCCCTGAGACCTAGCACCTGGCATCCCACGACACAACGCCGGCAGCTGATAAATGCTTGCTGAATACATCAAACCAATGACTAATTAAATAAAAGTTTATGAAAATGGGCAAAAAAATTGGACCCCAAAAAACCATATCCACTAAACACATAAAAAAAGTCGCATCCACATTTTCGATCACAGACATGTAAACCAAAGTAATGTCACCTGTTCCATCCATCCAACGACCTTATTCACGTGATTACTTAAATATGAGGCCTTGACACCAGGGGACACGCACCTTGAAATTTGTATAAGTTGATTCCACTTGACAACATCTATCCAAGTGTAAAATGTGCTAATTCTTTTGAGCAATTCCACTTTGGAACTCCACACGGGAGAAAAACTCAGTATGTGCACAAAATTAGGAGGTTCGATGAAGCATGTTTTTTAATTTTCAAAGTGGAGAGACCATTCTGATGTGCACTGCTGTCCGTTAATAGAGGAACGGTAAATACACGCCGGTCCACCCACAGGAAGCCCACGGCCACATCAAACCAACGAGCAGGTGTCTTACTCGAGTGGAAAGGCTCCCGAGTGTCCTTAGAAGCCAGTAGCAGAGCAAGAAGAAAGGCGGGGTCCCATTTGGGTTTGTTTGTTTTTCTTTTGGTTCTTTCTTATGGTTTTACTTTGGTTTGGTTTGGGGAGCTCCGGGGGTTGGGGGTGACGCTGTATGTTTGTGAAGCAGACGTTATTGAACAGTGCCCAGGGCTGACACAGCAGAAGGGCGGGAGAGCAAACCTAACCATCCGAGCTGAGCTGTCCTCCTCTCCCTCGCAGCCGGCCTCGCCCTGCCCTCTCAGTGCCAGCGAGGGGGTGGCCTGCACATGCAGCCATGAGGCACGGCGCTGGGAAAGGTACTGCTACCTGGACAGTGGCCTCCTCTGGAGGGAATGGAAGCAGGAGGGAAGAGTTTTCCAACCTTTATTCTTTACCTTCTTAAACATCTGGATGGCTTGAGTCTAAGACCAGAAGGTAGCCATGTATTTCTTGAGTAACCACGGGAACCTTCATGGAGTGAGCGTGGTGGCTTCCGAGTGGGGTTTTTACCGTGGTTTGCTGTGGGTAGCAGGAATTTACTTTCTTTCATATGTCTTCCTGACCTGTTCAAATAACTGCTTTTAAGATACTGGAAAGACTCAGTTTCCCTAAATATCCCTTCACATCCATTCCCGAAACAGGGATCTGTCATCTAATCAATAAATATTTTACTGAGGTTGTATCGAAAAAACAACCAACTCTGCATTCAATGTCATTCCTTTCCTTCTTAGTTCCTTATTAAAATGCACATGTCTCCCTCCCCTGCCCCTGTGACTTAGATAGAAAACCTACTTCCAACTAAGATCTGGGGAAGTCCTGGTAGCGAAGACAAAGGGGGAGAGGTTGTTCATTTTATCCACTCATTCATTCACTCAACCATTAGTGAGGATTCCCAGTCACTACAACAAGCTGACCTTTAATGAGCAAGGCAAGCAGCCACATATGAAAGCCGATGTGTGAAAGGAAGTAATAAATGTAATCAAGAAGGCAAGGAGAAGAGGGTGAGAGGGAGGGAGGGAGGAAGGAGGGAGGGGGAACAGACTATATAAGTGCGGTGGAAGAACGGCACGGTACAGAGAGGTACAAATGCTCGTAAGATTTCTTCGGGAAACACCACCCTAAGGAAGTGACCATGCAGAGACCCAAGGTTGGCACCGTGCTCCTGGGCGACGGGCGTCGGGTCTGGTGCGATTTGACAAACTCATAGCAACCGGAGTTCACACTTACAAGGGACTGTGGAAAATGAGGACTCCCCATACACAGGCTCTCCCACGACCCTCTTGGGAACCTGGGTCTTGCTACCTTCATCCGGGCCTTTCACGTGTTCACACACAATATCTCCTGGTGCCAGGGACCCACGAGAGTGGGATGGGACCTGAGACTGACAGAGAGGTCTGGCGCTGGCAGCAGGTGAAGCAGAGGATGGGAGGAACTTTGGAAGAAGGGGGAGAGTGTGTCTAGAGCTGGGCAACCAGCGAGGTGGCCAGCAGCCAGGGAGAAGAACATGGTCACAAGGAGTGGAGGCGGGAGAGTAGACAAACCAGGAGACACTTGACAAGTAAGAGAGAGGATCTGGGGGGGCCACGTCGGGAACAGCAGTGTCCAGGGCAGCGACCCTCCTGGGCCGAGGAGCCAGGGGAGGATGGGCTTGGAGGTGGCAGCGGAGGATCTTTACACAGATCCTACTAAAACGAGGTACAGCAAATCTAGGTGAAGATGCTCTACACTGCTTTTCCCTTCAAAATTAAAAAAGAATGAGCATATTTTAAAATATATATTTTATTGATTTCAGAGAGGAAGGGGAGAGAGATGGAAACATCCACGATGAGAGAGAATCATGGATCGGCTGCCTCCTGCACGCCCCACACTGGGGATGGAGCCTGCAACCCAGGCCTGTGCCCTGACCGAGAATCAAACTGTGGCCTCCTGGTTCCTAGGTCAACACTCAACCACTGAGCAACACCAGCAGGGCAAGAATGAGCATTCCCCACTAACATCACACCAGGATAAACCCTCTTGTGCTCCGCAAGGCCCGCTCCTGACATGGAACATGTACAATCACCTCATTCCTGTGCTCTCCCAATAGGTGCGTGGCCCCGGGCCAGAACAAGTCAGGGCAGAAATATTGTCAAAATATTTTATTTCATCTCATGTGCACGAAAAACAGATCAGTTCAAAATGCAACATCCTCCCCTCTAAAGCAGCACCAGAAATTCATTTAGAACAAAGACTTTTACTTGATGTTCATTCATTCATTCATTACAGTTGAGCCCTGAGCAATGCAGAGTTAGGGGCGCCGCGCCCACAGGATGGAAAATCTAAGCCTAACCTTTGACTCAGCCAATTAACTACTGGCAGCCTCCTATGGCCCAGAAGCCTTGCAGATAACAAAACAGCCAACTAACACATATTTCCCAAGATACATGTATTATGTACAGTATCCCCACCATAAAGGAAGCTACAAGGAAGAAATGTCAGGCTAAAGAAAATCATAAAGAAGGGAAAATACACAGACAGTATTTACTGATAAAATCTGCACGTAAATGGACTCGCCCAGCCTTGCCCATGCTGCTCCCGGGTCACCTGTAGTTATTGTGTGGCTAATATGCACCAGGTGTCATCCTAGCCACAGTGAACAGGACAAAGTCCTCCTAATTCGGGAGGAGGGTGAAGAAGCAGAGAAAATTATCCCCATTTCGCAGGTGACAGAAATAGGACTGAGGAAGAGTCTGTGCGTCAACAATAAAAGTAAAAGGAGAATTTACCTATAGGCCCTCGGCCATTGTTTCTGTCCAACATGGCGGCCCTCTACCTGCCCACTGCCTGTCCCACCGGAGGCCAAGGGCATCTCAGCGATGAGGCCTGAGGCCCTGGAGGGCAGGGTGGTGAGCCCCACAGGAGAGGACTGAGCCAGAGCACATATCTGAGCCCCCGAAGGAGGACGACACCGCAAAGGCCAAGAGACGCCGAAGAGGAGGGTTTGGGAAATGACCGTGACGCCCAAGCCAATCACACCAGAATCCAAGTCTAGCTCCGTTTTTACGTCTCTCCCTGCGGGGGTGGGGGTACACTCCTTCACGGGGCGGGGTGGGGGGGGCGATGCTTGTCGTGTTCAGGGCTGCCTCACAGTGAGCGTGTGACAAAAGTCTTCACCTGAAACAGGGCAGGCTCCGAGAGCAGCATGCTGGCTTCATAGAGCCTTGCTCCTGCCGGGGCCTCGGCACTGGGTGAGGCCCCAGGTGGCCAGAGAGCCATTCCCACAGCCTGTGAGTTTCCCACAGACAGACAGCGGCACGGCAGGGGTCACCGGAGGCCGCAGACACGTGGTGTGAAGTCTGCTCGTGGGTATGTTATAGAAATGGCAGGAGCAAGAGGTGCTACAGTTCTATAGGCTTTTGGCTCCCAAGGGGTTGAGACTGGCCAAAAATGCCGGTAAACAAAATACCAGCTGTAAACTCCCCTGCAAGAATGCTCTGGAACAGCACACCTGGATTCGGGCTCCCGGCATCACAAACAGAGCGCGTGGGCGCCCTGGCCCAGCCGCAAGAACTCCCGTGGGAGAGGAGGGGAGTGGGCGGCTGGGGGCCGATAAGGGGGATGTTTGCCTCTTATCTTCTGGCTCCGATTCAGCCCAGGTGGAAAGTGACAACAAACGGCTGCCTCGCTGTGGCCCCGGGCTGGGCCCTTTCCACTCGGGGCTGGTAAGCAAGCACCCACGTCCCTCAGACAGAAGGCCCAGAGAGAGCTGCTCGGAGCAAACACCTGCAGATCCCACTAGTGCTCCGTGGGCCGGAAAGGGGGGAGATGATCGTAAGAGAGCAAAGGAGGAGCAAGCAGGGGCACTTAGGAACCGGCATGAGGCTATCTTTTATAAATATATTTTATTGATTTCAGAGAGGAAGGGAGAGAGAGAGGGAACATCCATGATGAGAGAGAACCATGGATCAGCTGCCTCCTGCCTGGCCAGCACTGGGGATGGAGCCCACAACCTGGGCCTGTGCCCTTGACCGGAATTGAACACAGGGCCCTTCAGTCCACAGGCCGATGCTCTATCCGGGGAGCCAAGCCAGGGCGGCCCAAGGCTGTCCTTGAGTGAAGCTGACTGGGGTCTCGAAGGGGGGCTGCGGGGAGGTCCGTGAGGGCAGGAGACGGTCAGTGACTAGATGACAACGCAGTCGGCAAGACCTCAGTGACTCTCAGGCGTAAGGGGTGTGGCAGCTGAAGGTAAGTGAACTAACACCTAACAGAGGCGGGCGGGCTCTGTTCCAGCCATCGCAATAATGCGAGTCATCATCTTTCCACAGGCGGAGGGTCTCACCTTCAGTTTGTAAAAAACACACCTGTGCCCTGGCCACTGTGCTCAATGGTTAGAGCATCAGCCTGCCCACCAGAGGGTCTCTGGTTCAATTCCCCATCAAGGGCATGTACCTGGGCTGCAAATCTGACCCCCTACCCTCATTGAGGCACATGTGGGAGGCAACCAATCAATACGTCTCTGTCACATCAATATTTCTCCCTCCCTCCTCCCTCTCTCTCTCTCTCTCTCTCTCTCTTTCTCTCTCTCTTTCTCTCTCTCTCTCTCTCCCTCTCCTCTCTCCACCCCACCACCTCCTCTCTTCCATGCTCTCTAAAAAAAAAAAAAAAAATCAATGGGAAAAATATCCTCACGCCCTGGTATATATATATAAAAACAAAACATAACCCCTATGAGGCATCATAAAGCAACACACAATGACACAGGCCCCTCACCTGAGTGTCTGAAGCTACTTCCTCATCTGCCCCATAAGCCCATCCTTCGCGGCCAGCTTTCCAAGTCGCGGCTCTCAGACTCAGCACCATTGCCACCTGGAGCAGAGACCAGGAGCAGCACCCACTTACCCCCCAGCTGTGAGACCCAAATGTCTTCCGATGCTGCAGAATGTTCCTTGGGGCCAAGCCGTCCTTGGTGAAGACCTGCTGCCCTCAGACAAGGACCAAACGGAGCAGTGAAGGGACCTGGGCATTGAGCCGGCAGCCCAGGTGTGGGTCTGACGCATTCCCTGTTGGGTGGCCCGGGCAGGTGCCCGACACTGAGCCTCACACCTTTGGAGGCCCACGCCTGCCCATTGGCGTGTTGGGAAGGTTAAATCGGATCTCGCCTGGCACCTGGTGGGGGTTCAATTTTCAGTTTTCTTTTCTCTTAGCTTCCTAAGGCCCTTTCAACACAGAGACCTTCCAGAGTCCCACACACGCCTGCTCTTCAGCGCATTCCCTCCCTCTCCCTCTGCGGGGACACCGAGCTGAGATGGAAGGGCTGGGAGACTGCTTTGCTTGGCACTCACTGGCTAGTGGCCATGGACACACTATTCAACCTCTCTTGGGTTCTCCGCTACCAAGTCCGTAGCAGCATCTTGGTCCCTGCACAGCTACACCGCTGCTGCTCTCCTGCCTGGGGCTGCCCGGCCCCTGCTGCCTGTGAGTCATGGAGAACGTGCACAGTGATACCTTTCACTCGGCCGAGCTCACGTCTTATTAAAGTGGTTCTCAAACACGTCTATGTATTCGGGCATCTTGTGAAGAAGTTCGAACAAAGCACCGAGGCTGGAGGCACCGCCCCCAGAGTCTGATTTCATGGGTCCCGTGTGGGATGTAAGCAGCTAGCATTTTTTTAAACTTCTCAGGTGATGCTGACATGTGGCCAGGGTTGAGCCTTCCAGTCCTGGACGCAGACTCTCCAATCTCGTTAAATGCACCTGCTGGCCACCCCAGCTCATGACTCACTCCCTCCCGCCTCCAGGCTTTGCACACACAGGCCTGTCTGGATGGCTCCCCCGGATTCCCAGCCAGTCCCTCAGTCCCTACCGGCTCCCTTTCGAAAGACTTCCCTTTTGTCTCTTGAACTGGACTTGCTCACCCAGGAACACTCTTAGTACATGACCAACACGCGATGCTTAGAAAAAAGGTTTATCTGCAAACAAACGTGAAGTATTTTATGGTATTGTATTTCCTGCAGACCCTGCAGGCATGCCCACAGAGAGCAAAGCTCATCACAGCACTCATGTGGCCTTGCTCCCCGGCGGGCAGGCGGTCTGAGAGCCACACCAGAAGAGAGCACATTGTCAGAGCTACAGACACTCAACAGTTGGTCTTCAACACACCTTGCTCGCCAGACTTGACTCAAAGTATCTTTCAGGCTCTCTAAATAGCAAACTCACATTACAGGACAATGTGTTATGTTGGGGACATTGAAAAATCATCCCACAAGCCTTGGCTGCTGTGGCTCAGCTGGTGGAGACAGTCCCAAGCTTCAGAAGTCACTGGCTCCGTTCCAGTCAGAGCACATGCCCAGGTTGTGGACTCGATTCCCAGTAGGGGGCGTGCAAGAGGTAGCTGGTAGATGTTTCTCTCTCACACAGATGATTCTCTCTCCCTTCCCCTCTCTCTAAAATCAATTAAAAAAAAAAAAAAGTTAAAAAAAAAAAGATACCACAAGATCTGAAGACAATTTTTTAACAGCAGAGTGGTTGGAATAAGAGTGCAGTCTCCACACTGATGACTTGCATAGGAACACTCGCTTGAATAAATGAGTTATGATGTCTTTGTTTTGAAAAAAAGTTGTCATTATCAATCAAAACATCTTACTGCTTTAAGTTTTGTCACTATTACTAGCCTGAAAGCTGTTTGCTTACAGTGGTTGCTTTCAACAAGGGGGCATTGGGCAATGTCTGCAGATATTTTTATTGTCACAATAGGGGGTGGAGGGAGAGTTACTGGTCAGTAGTGCCATGGTTGAAAACACTGAATGAAATGTGTTCATGACTGTGGCATATTTTCTTATACATTTTGAC
>PVJC01042462.1:0-14926 GCA_004026665.1 Murina feae
GGAGTGGACTGACAATTTTCGGGGGTTAAGGGTATTGGGGATGCGTGAAGAGACTGGACAATAATTGTACACCTATGGATGAGGACAGTGGGGGGGCAAGGACAGAGGTTGGGGTGGGAAATGGGAGGAGGGGAGCTATGGGGGAAAAAAGAGGAACAACTGTAATAATCTGAACAATAAAGATAAATTAAAAAAAAAAAACAAAAAAAAAGGAAAAAAAATTGTGTTACATTAGAGTCCAAATAAGGAACATATACAGAAAGGACATGATATATACAGTACCAATGAAAGTTATAATGTGGCAATATAAATTTCCGACATATTATATCCCAGAATTATAACTATTTGGGCTTGCCCCAGACAAGGTGGTTATTACTTTCTAACGTAAGTAGGGGAAAGTCATGGCCAAAAAGTCATGGGGAATGTCATGGCCAAAAGCCAGAGTTCTCTTGACTTAGGAGTGACTGGAAGCTGTGTAAGACACATTGCATAGACTAAGCTTTGGAGACCTGGGCTGAGTGGGAAAACAAGAGGTAGTAGAAGCTAAAAAGAAAGAAAGTTAGGTAGGATTTGAGATGATCATGTTGATAAAGACACTGACCTCAGCCCTGACTGGTTTGGCTCAGTGGATAGAGCATCGGCCTGCATACTGAAAGGTCCCAGGTTCGATTCCGGTCAAGGGCATGTACCTTGGTTGTGGGCACATCCCCAGTGGGGATTGTGCAGGAGGCAGCTGGTCAATGTTTCTCTCTCATTGATGTTTCTATCTCTCTTTCCCTCTCCCTTCCTCTCTGTAAAAAATCAATAAAATATATATTTTCTAAAAAGACACTGACCTCAGCTCTCTACATGGTTACTCTTATTAGAGGTAAAATTTGTTTTAAGAACCAGTGTTCCATCAGTCTTCAAGTTATACAAGACCTAGTCCTTCTAGACTGTACTCAATCCTCATTGTACATTAGAGTTGCTTGGCAAGTTTCTAAAAAACACCAGTGTTCTTCCCACCACCAAGATTACAGTTTAATTGAGCTGACTGGGGGCTCAGGCATCAGTTAGTTTAAAACTCCCCAGGTAGATCCAATTGAGAATCTTGTAGTTCATTTCCCAAATGAACTATGCACACTCCTGGTCCTGTGAATCCTCTGAGAAGAAAAGTCCTGTGTCCAATACATTTAGGGAGCCCCACGTGGTATATGTGCTCATGGTGTCTCACAAAGCACATCAGCCTTCTAAATGCTCTGAGAAGTCCTGATGAAGAGAAATCACCTTTCCTATGTTGGTCTGTGATGACCACACCTAGTAACATCACCTTGAAAAAGGCTGCCCTGAGTCAAGGTTTTCCAACTGTTATCTTTCACTTTCTACTTCCTCCTACCATCCGCCTTCCCCGAAGATCATCCTGAGCAAGTTTCAAGATATTGAACGTTCATATACCTGGGTGTGTGGTATTGTAACAATGGTTATCTAGCTGAAATGTATAAGACATGCTCTCTGGAGGAGTCAGAAAGCACAGATGAGCCTTTGTAGAGACGTATTGGGTCCAGTATTGGCAATGAGAAGGACGAGAGTGAGCAGATTCTCATGGCTCCAACCATGCTGCTTTTGGGGTCATTTCCCTCAATCACTAAACACTTAGGAAGCAGAAGCAGAAAGTTCATAAAGTAAAGAAATGGACATTGGACTAAAAAAACCTAAAGTCAATATCAGCTACTCTTATTAGGTGAGTGACCTTTAGCAAATCATGAAACTTTATTTTCATCTCAGTTTACTCTTAAAATGGGAATAATAAAATATAACTTCAAGGATTATTCTTACGATAAAATTACATACAGTATTGCATTTAAAATCTCTATAATCAAGGTGTCTGTCAGGGAGGTTAATTTATTATCCCCTTGTATTTATCAAAATTTCATCTGAGAAATATGTTTTTTTATGTTTGTAAAGGATATTCAGTCTATCTGTTTTGTCTGTCCATTCTGCTAAAAACTCCAAAATGTGCTCCTGCATTAAAGCTAGGTTATCAGAAAGTTCTGTGCCTGCATTCATCACAGTGGCCTTGCCCAGGGATATTTGCTTCCTGAATTACATTTGATGCAATGGCATCAGCTCACATCAAGAACCACTCCGAGAGAGGGCCCTGCAAAGACATCACAGCAATTTTACTCTAAGGATGCTGTTGAGAATTCTACTTGGTATTCTACAAGGTGTCCTCAGTAAGGGGTCCAGAGGAGAAATCTTACTTACTCTGCTTTTGCTGAGCAATTGCTCTGTTTTACTGTTGTGGCCATTCTAAGACATGGAGCCAATCATGCTTTGCCTTCAGTGAGAGCTTAGAATTTCGTGTGTGCTCCATTTCCGATGAACACAGACATAAACTGTGTCTCGCTAATATTCCTCACCCTGATTGTTCTCATTGCCTCAGTTAATCTTCACTGCCTTAAATGATTGCATCTTGTACTTTTTAACTTCCTTAAAACTTTTTTAAGTACGCCAATGAAGATAAATAACTGGGTATATAAACATATTCAGATACTCAAAGCAGTGCTTGGTTTCCATTTGCTTCTATCGCATTCTACCCCATCACCTTCTGAGTTTGGAATAATTACATATGGCTTAATGGCAGGCAGGAATAACCAACAAGTGCCCATTTTGACACCACCCCCTGTCCAGCACTGGAGACTTCTTAGAGTACAAAATCTCAGAGAACCTTGATTACTCACAGGCCACTCCAAAGACACATACGATGGTGAAATCAAATACAAACGTGAGCACTCTCATTGCTAATGCTCCAGCAACCTCTAGTAACAATCATTGTGTGTTTTAGTTACATTGGATTACTCCTTAGCAATCCTCTACCTATTAAAGTATTTGGGATCTATAAGTAAACCAGTGACCTTCTTGTTTCTTCTTCCAAAATATGACATTCATTTCATAAGCCTCTACTCAGCTAGAGGCTGTCATACACCACAGCCCTACTTGCCTCCTGCCAGTGTCAGTGCAGATAAACATAATGTTCAGCAGTGATTTCCCCTCTCACCAACAAAGGGTGCTATTTTCTTCTTTACATCAAATACATGTGGTTTCTCACTGTATGAAAATATTAGAGTTATTTTGGGTCCTGCAGACTTTCTCTAAGAAAGACAAACATTTATTTTTTTGTCCATGTGAGTCTTTCATTGACAAGTAGCAGTGATTTTTTTTCAATATTTAAATGACATGATAACATGCTTAAGAGCTGTGAGCCGAGCCAGTACATACTTGGGTTTGTGTTCCTGGAAAAATCTGATGAGTGTCACATTACATTTCATCAAACTCATACAAAATGTTTTAGGGCTTTGAGTTTCTTTAAATACTGCTGAAATTCAGAAATAATCCCAAGAGAGCAGTGTAAAGCTGACTAGCAGACACAGACTTTCTCAACTCGCAGTAAAATTCAGGAAGGGCAACACTATTGTTTTTCTACAACCTACTCACCCCCAGATAAACAATCTGGCAGTTTTGAAGCAACAAAATGTTCAGGGCCCTAAGTTCATGCCAGGGTTATTCTGGAATTGGAGCATGTCCCCACGGCAGAAACGCCTGATTCAGCCGCAAATACTGGGCCCTGGTAATCTAATGAGACAGACTCCTTCCATCACCATGAGGAAGGTCATGCCAGTCTTGCTGTCAGAAAGCGTGTTGACAGATGTGCAAGAACTCAAAAGAAAACAAGATGCAGTTCAACATGTGAATTTCTGATTTCTGTTACCAAAGAGTCTAGGAGCCAATGGCATGCTCACAAATACTTAAAATCCAGTTCCCTGCTTAAAAAAAGCAGACTCTGATTTACATCATTTGCATATTTCTATGATATAAACACTACATAATTCTACCATGATTCACCTCAGGCCACCTGTCTGATATCACAGATGTGGAGTTGAGAAGAGAGGTACACACTCAGCTCTCACCAGCCAGAGCCAGCTCGTCACCACTGCTGGGATCCCCCACTCAGCTGGCAGGGTTATTCAAAGGAGAACAGAAAACCCTGGCTCACCCATTCCACTTAGAAGAACCCCTCCTTCTAGCTTTCATCACATCCAGAGTATGTGCTGTCTATCTCTACCTGCTTCTTCTTGCTTCTGCTAATCAATCTTATTCTTACCTTCTACCAAGGTACTTCCGCTGGCCCCATGTAATTTTGAGATCATCTCTTGCATGGGGAGGCTCTCCCCTACCTTTGTGATACTTACACGCTTCTTTATTCTGAACACATTTTCTGGGTCCCATAGAAACTGATTCTGAGGCCCCTTGAGAAAGGGTTTTGGGGGTCGATGGTTCTTTCCACGTTGAGTGGTGGGTCGAGGCACAGAATCCCATCAGAATTTGGGAAACTATTAAGTCTCATTTCCAGGTGTTATAAACCCTTCCTTCTCTCAATTATTATCACCCACCCTGTGCCTTCTTTCATGGGTGTAGTTTCGGGCAGGGGCAAGAGTCATGTCTTCCCTGAGCTACCACCATTTTTTTATTCTACAAGTTCTTTTTACTATAGTTTTTTTTTCTTCTTATCTCAATCAATTACTTCTAATATTTTGTTTTCCAAATAGCCACTCATTGGTTACTTGTTATGTGGCTTCTATTAATATATGTAAAGATATTTTACAGGAAGTTTTATCAAACACATTTAAGAGGACAATATATCAATATACATAAAATATAAATACATTTGTAAGGATGTATATTGTATGTATACTGTATTTGTATTCTGTATTGTATTTGCACATGTTATATATGCAAATTTTGTATTGTATGTATTATTTATTAGTATATAATATGCATCTATATATACACCCCCCCCTAAAACCACACCAGCACTAAAAACTCAAGTTTGAAAATGGGTTATAGATCCCACTCTCAATTTTTGTGTGTGTGTGTGTGTCTGTGTGAGGAAAAAAATTCTTTAAATTGATGGTTTGGTTGCATCAGGACCTGTCTCAGAATTTGACGTAACAAAGGCCACAGGCTTCTTGGAAATTCCTGGAATTCTCAAGCTTTCTAAGCTGAATTTTGTATGTGTGGTTTGAGGGGCTTACCAGAGGCCACAAAACTAGTAGAAATGCACTGACTGGTTGATCCACCAACATCAGCATTCTTGTTCATTGTCCTTCCCTTTCATTTCTCATCAAACAAATTCTTGGCCTGAGATCAGATCCTCTTCTAGTGCCTCCATAATATGGTGGATCTCACAAATTCAGAAACATTCCCATTAAGTACATGTCCCTGATTGACTCTATAGCTCATTGTTTCCTGTCCCTGCTAGCACCTCTATACTCCCTAAAATAACCTGGACTTTTCGGTGCTGGGAAGTTCACAATACAACCTGATCCCATTGATTTCTTGAAGCTACCAACCCAAGGATCTGATATGAGCAGAAAGATGGTTGAGATCCTCCCTACAAATCTTCCATGTGGAGTTTCTATCTCTAGCAGCTATCCAACTTTCTAATGTCCCCTAGGTTATAAACAAGTAACCAAATAATACATCACCCAAATTGGAGCACTGTTAAAATAAGCCCTGAAAATAAGTAACTGACCTACAACAGGTAGAAACTGAAACTGTCCTAAAAGACGTATGGTCTTCCTAATTATAATTTCCTTGCCATGGGCTACCTTCAGTTATGATCTTATGTAGAAAATTCCTGTTGCAATTTGCTTAATGAATTCACATGGTAAAACAGAATCCTCTGCTTAGGATGTCTATTTTTGAACTTTATGCTACCTCAGGGACTCTAATACCACCATCCTTCTGCCTCCACACAGTTTTTCTTTTCTTGATTGTTCATGCCATGGCAGAATAGGTTTGGAGTCCAGTCATGCCATCTGCCCCTATTTTTTCTATGCCTCTGGTCTCCCAATCCCATCCTGGAGCTATGTTGCAAAAGCATAGATATATTGGTAACTATAGTCCTGGGTGGCACTGTAGTAATTTCTACAATAGAAAAGGCAATAGAAGAATAAGAATAGGGTTCATAATTATTGAGATGAGATGAGAAAGAGTATAGAAAACATTTTTATTAACAAAAATCTAGAGTTAATTTAGGAAATGTTAGATGACTGACAGAGGGGATAAGACTAGGCTAGAGATATTGGGAGTCACCAACACATAGAAGGCTTTAAAAAACATTGGACAATATACAAAACTTGTTCAATATTCCAAAATCAATTAATGTAACTCATCATATCAACGGGCTAATGAAGAAAATCATCTATAATAATAAAAGTGTAAAATGCTAATTAGACTGGATGGCCGAACAGCAGAACAACCATTAAAAATGTTTGCTCCATGTAAGACATCTGTAAAGAGAATGAAGAAGCAAAGCGCAGACTAGGATAAAATATATGTAAACCACTAATCTGATAAGGGAATGGTCTCCAATATACAAAGAGCCCTTAAAACTCAATTAAAAGAAAACAAGCAACCCAATTATAAAATGGGTAAAGGATCTGAACAGACATCTCACCAAAGAAGACATACAGATGGCAAGTAAGCATATGAAGATATGCTCAACATTGTATATCATTAGATAATTGAAAATTTAAATGGGGAAATATCATTACACACTTATTAGAATGGCTATAATTCATAAAACTAATAATACAAAATGCTGGCAAGATTCAGAAGCAACAGAAATAATCACTTATTGCTGGTGGGAATGGAAAATGGTACACTATGGAAAACAGTTTGGCAGTATGTTACAAATCTAAATATTGTCTTACAACATGATCCAACAATCACACTTTTCGGCCTGAGTTGCAAACTAATGTCAACACAAAAACCAGCATAAAAGTATGTATAGAAGCTTTATTCCTAATCACCAAAACCCAGAAGCAATATGATGTCTTTCAATAAGTAAATGGATAAATGAACTGTGGTATATCTACACAAAAGAATTATTATTCAGTATTAAAAGGAAATGAACTATCAAGCACTGAAAAGACCAGGCTTAAATGCATATTATGAAATGAAAGGAGCCAATCTGAAAAAAACTTTGTGATCCAATTATATGGTATTCTGGAAAAGGCACAACTATGAAGGCCATAAAAACATCAGTTGCTATTCAGAAGTGGGAAGAGAGGGATGAACCGGGTTTTTTTTAAGGTAGTGAAACTATTCTTACAGAATTATAATGGTCATTATACACTTGTCAAAACTCAGAACTATACAATGCAAAGAGCAAACCTGATGTAACCTATGGACCACTGTTCATAACAACATGTTGTTATTAAATGTAACAAATATACCACACTAGTGCAAGATATTAATAGTGGGAAAATTTGGTGTGCGGATGAGAGGGGAGGGTTGAGTGTATGAAATTTTATGTACCATTTACTCAATCACTTTGTAAATCTAGAACTGTACTGAAAAATGAGGTCTAGCTATTATAAAAAATAGTAAGACAAAAGCAGGAAAGAGGTTCAAATGATTTCCTCGGATACAACACTGACATTTAGAGAGATGAGAAGCAATTTACCAAAGGAGACTACAGGCCAGGCCATGAATTAAGAAATTGGTAAGGTGGTGTCCTGGAAGGCAAGTAAAGAAACTGTTTCAGGGAGGAGGGAGTGATCAGCCATGTCAGATCAGCCAAATATGGAGATTGCAACTTTCTAGTGCATTTAGCAGGTGGAGGTCATCAATGACTTTGATCAGTGGAGTTTTGGGGAGCATTAGGGAGCAAAGCCTTGATCCAGTGCTTCTGAGATAAATGTGAGGAAGAGGACTGAAGATGAGTTCAGACAGGTTTGTAGCAAAAGGGAGCTTAACGGGCAAAGCCTCAAGAGGATATAGGGTTGAACTTTTTAAAATGGGAAAATATACAAAATAGTATGGCCTGATGTAAATGGTCCACTAGAAAGGGGGAATAATAGTAATAATGCAAGAGAAAGAGTAGGAGAAACCTGAAATGATGAATGGCAAGAAATGGGATCTAATCCACGAATGGAAGGACTAGGGCAGTATGAATAACTAATCCATCCATAATATCATGTAAGGAAGAGTATATAGGCATAGATGCTGGTTGGTGGATGATATAGTAGTGGGGACTCAGAGAAATTTTCTGCTCCTATTTTCTCAGTTAGATAGAAAACATAGGGAACAGCTGCAAGTGATAATAGGAAAAGGGTGCTAGAATTTTGAGGGGAAAAAGAGAAGGTATAAAACAGCTACCCAGGAAATGGGAGAGTGAAATGTAGTAGGATTGCCAAGTAGCCCTGAGAGCCAGCTTGAGTAGATGGCATGAATTTACAAGAGGCAAGAGGAGACACAGTTATATATATTTTTCTAGCTGTGTTTAGCTGAACAGGTGCAGGCCTAGATTAGTCAGAACTGGATTTACCAGCACTGTGACTTTGTTAGGTAATTATGCAAAGTGAGAAGGGGAAGTTGGTTGAGCACCTATGCAAAAGAGTAATTATTATAAGGGTGGACCATGGAACCTAAGCTGAATAAGGATGCAAATTGGGACATAAAGCAGGAAGTGAGGGAGAATGAAAAGGTGGCAGGAACAGTGGGTAATAGGTGTGGGAATGTTATGGTTCAAGATTCTAGGAGTGAAGTTGAAAGACAGTAGGTTGTAGTTGGGGAAGAAGAGATTTCAAATCGTTAATATGGAAAAGTAGTAGATACTGGTAATGCCAAGTTCTTAGCTATCCCCACTGGAGTGAATTAGGGTAGTGGTCAGGATAACTGGAATAGAGGAGGTTAAGGAACTGAGAGACCAGCCTATTTGGAAAGGCCATCTGCAGGTGTGTGCTCATAGAAACCTCCAAGCACTGCGGCTGCTCTAGTGGCTGACACCGTTAGGTTAGCCAGACTTGCCTGTGTGAAAACTATTAGTGCAGACACATTCCGCTCCTGAAAGATGCCATTTCAGTCCCACAGGTTTCAGACTTCCTGGAGCTTGACTGCTTCTGAGAAGCAGATATATTTTGTCTCATGTGCTGTGCATTTCAGGAGCAAACAAAAATGATGACACATTTCACAGGGGAACAGGACCAGGATCAAGGTTATGAATTCAACAAATATGAACTGTCAGATGCTAGAGGATTGGCTTAGTAGTAGAGACCTCAGGGTCAAAATACTCAAGTTTCCCTGCAACCAGAGATTCCAATCTCAAAAGCTTCAACTCAGTCCTTCACCCTTTGAAGGCAGATAAATTGGGTAGCACAAAATTGATTGGCTAGGGTCTTCTAGGTGACATCGTAAGACCAAAAGCTCCATCTGCTTTCTTAGGACATCAGGTAATTCGAGGCTTTTTTTAGGAACAAGAATTGACATTACAAAACATGGCCAATGGAATGGAGACATTGATTTTCTCTTGGAAAATATTCATATATAAGTCACTCTCCAAAAGTAAACAAGAGAGCAACAATATGGTAAAACAACAAACAAGTTCTGTCTTGTTGGCTAGCTCAAAAATTTCCTCACCAGTATGAATAACATGCATATATGTGTATATTTCAACTGGAGTGAAATGTCAACCTTGAACAAATGAAATTTTCTCTTTTTTTATGGTTAAGGACAAACACATGACTTCAGTAAACAGAGTCATCTTAGAGACTTCCAGTTGTTATTGGTTGTCATTCTATTCTAATAATTCACTGTCAGGCAAATGTCAAAGAGAACTGGTTGTCCTAGCTATTTTTCAACATAGTCTCAAAGGAAAAATGATCAAATATGGGAAATCTGTAATCTCTAATGAATGCAATTAAGAGATTCTGGAATTCAAATGGCTTGCATAGGCATCACATCTGAGTAAACTAAAATTGATCACATCCAACTAGTCATTGCTGCAAACTTTTCAAAGTGTTAAGCAAGTTCAATACATGGAAAAGTAGAGAAGTATATAACAGGATTACTAAGCACATTTTGTACTTATAAAAAGTATACTAGGTATTAGGGAAGTTGTAGGTAAAGGTGATTGCTGTGTTTGAGCAACTGAAAATTATAGATTGCAGGCAAGAAATTGTAGTCAATAATGTCTTATCTTGTCCATATGTTTGTTCATGTTTTAAAATGCATTACTGGACATGAACCATCATACTGCATGTGCAAACTCTTTCTTTCATGAATTTCTTTCCTCAAAGTAGACCCAGGTTTCCAAAAATAGGAAGTAACTTCAGACCTGTAAAATACTTGACCAGTTACTGAATATACTAGTATTAATGATGTCAGATCTGTCTGTCTTCTTTCAGAATTCCTGGTCTAGAAAAGTTTATAAAGTACTTATATAAATTCTTCAATGAGAATACTATTTCCCAGGATGAAGATTAAATGGTGGCCCTGGTTCAGTGCTACTAACTGACTAATTTAAAGATGCTCTGCCCACCTTTAGTTTGCTGATACATTTGGCAATGATGACTGAGTTCACAGCTATAGATTAAATGACAACCATTTAAGAAGTTTATATTTTTCAAAAGTAGTGGCTATCACTATATCATACACTTTTTATAAGACTAATAAATGCAGTTTCTATGAAAAAGAAAGCATTTGGAGATGATTAAAAATGAAAACATAACCAGACCAAGAATAATGAAGGCATTTCCATCCTTACAGTCATATACAACTGTTCAAGATATTCATAGTGGCCATCACTCTTGTGCTCTCTCTTAGGCTTTCGAGTGGGCCCTAAATTAGTGCTAAGAGAACTTGGCAGAGACAGGGAGACCCTGACCTTTAAGATAAAATAATATTTGATTCTATTCAGTACCACTGCTGCGGTGCTTCAGAGTCAATTATTAAATTTACTTCTTTATTTTTCAAATGCCAACTTACTACTCCCATCAAGACACACAGAGCATCGAAATGGCCCTTTATGTGGTCCTATTCCATCATATGATGAAGGGGTCCTGAGCACCGTAGGGAAAGATATGGGACTTAACCAAGATCTTGATTCAGTATGATACTCATTGGAGTGTCCTCAGAAGCAATATTCCCAAGTAAGGTAGAGGGGGAATTTTATGTCCCCAGTTAGTTTTAGAATCTAGAAAGAACCATTACTTCTGTTTTCTAGGGCACAGTTCTCCTTTCAAGGTAGAGACAGAGACACAAAAATAAAACACTGTACAGTCACTGATCATCTTTATTTTGAAGTTAAAACTTTTGTTAAAGGCCAACTTATTTATTTTCCTAATATCTATGAAGTTGTAGGAAGGCAATATTGACCCAAGTGATATAAAAGGAAAACTGAAAATGACAGCATTGCTCGAATTAAGCTTAAGCTGACACGTCAGACCTTCCAAACTCATTACCCGTTCTTTCTACTGAAGTTTCAGAGTAACTTATTCCTTAGCTCTAATTCAAGTAACTTTTATATAATTCCTTAGAGAACAGAGATGAGTTATTTGAACAGGCTTTTTAAAAAATTCACGGATACAACACTCAGGTTAATGCCAATTCTATTTCCTCAAATAATCACCCAGCCCCAGGGTGAGTTAGTACCCTTATTCAAGATATATTGCTTCTGAGCTGATGCTTGATCATCTCACCACAACTATTATTACTGACCTTCACTGACATTACCCATTAGTATCTCTTTAGTTGCATAGTAATCAAACTTTGGCATTCATAAAACCATTATCACAATGCAGTTATTTACCAAATCTGAATATGCTGAGAAATATGAAACTTGTTTTTTTTAAAAAAACACAACTGTCAATTGCAGCTTCTTGAATTTTATCTAGAAAAAAATTATGTGACAGGCCATTGGGGTGTATTCTTTGATACCAGCCAATTCTCCAATTCTCTGACACCAACTCAGTACCCAACAATTTAATTCATTTTTGACACCACCTGGTAGTTAGGCAGACCCCATAGTTTAGGAACTCAGTTACCCTAAATCACCTTATTAACATAAGCCCAGGCATGATCAAAACAGGCTCCTTATAAATAACTTCCATAACTCAGAAGATTCTAAGCATTTAGAATTTCTATACCAGGAACCAGGGACAAAAACCAAATATATTTCTTATTATGCCACAGTTAATTACTTAATAATTTCATTTTCTGTATCTCCTGAGCTTTTAGGTACCATTGTAGAGACACAGTGCTAGGGAAAAGCAAATACAATTATTGTCCCCAAAGAGCTTAGCCTTAGAGGACACTAACCTTAGTCACATAAGCACAGGGGGAGGAATGGAAAGCAACACGTAGGATAAGAGCTTGGAAGGAAGTGAGGAACCAGACAGTAGGTGGGGGAGCTCCTCCAAGGCTGTGGATTTAGGAAGCCTTCCTGAGGAAGACCACTTTGAGCTGAGCTCATCAGACTGTGAGATTAAAGAAACAAAT
The DNA here is from genome assembly GCA_004026665.1 of Murina feae. Lineage (NCBI taxonomy): Eukaryota > Metazoa > Chordata > Mammalia > Chiroptera > Vespertilionidae > Murina > Murina feae. Next base: position 12,325 of record PVJC01042462.1, read on the forward strand.
GCAGCGCGACAGGGGCAGAAGCCAGTTTGGAGGCACTGAAGATGAGTTTGAGCTAAGAGCTAGAAAGACATGATTTTCTGAAAGTTAATCTAAGAATGTGTCTCTTCAAATACTGCGTCTTGTTTATTAAGAAATATTATAGATATTTACTGATTACCATATACTAATGTTATTTACTAATATAGATAATCACTAATTACTTACAAGAACTCATTCACATCACATAACTGATCTAAAACGGTATGTTAATTTGGGTACAAGAGGATAAGGGACTAGACTACACATTAATAGACTAGCATTTCTACCAACTGTGCCTCAGTTTCCATCATAAAATGCAAGTGTGAATATGTGTGTTATTCAGGACTCTTCCAGTTACAGGTCCTAGGAAATCACAAAATGGCTTAAGCAAGAAGGGAAAACATTGGCTCGCTCTTATTTCTGTGTCTCTCTTTGGTTTTCCTCCACATTTGGTTTTATTCTTAGACAAGCTCTTTCTATATGGGGTCGAGGATAGCCCAGGACAGCTTAAAACTTTACAGCTAGCACTCTCCAAAGAAATGGAGTGTATTTTCTAAAAGTCCAGCAAAAATCCCAGGGAAGGTTCTAATTGGCCTATTGGTTCATATGGCCTGACCTGTACCAATCACGGTGACCAGGAGATGAGAGTACCCTGGTGGCTGACCCAGGTAGCAGGCCCACTCCCGGGGCTTGGGGCAGAGGCTGTTGCTTTTTAGCCTCCCTGGACAAAGGAGGAACAATTCCTGAAAATAAAAGGTACGACTGAAGAGATAAAATATTTGAATGACTACTTTAGTGAATTTTTAAGCATCCTTTAAAATAAATGTTCTACTACCCTAAACTACGGACAGAAGAGGCAGTGTGCATATTCTGAGACTCTACGAGGAGGCGTATGTTTTGATTTCCTTAGAAAGTTCTAAGGGCCCTTGCCAACACACTGAATGGCAGTTTGCTTTGCCTGTTGGTTGTCATAAATATAATGTGCTTCTCATCTCTCCCCAGTTTCCGCATCTTCATTTGTAATTGGCCACTAATGTTTTCCAAATGTCTTCACCTTCTCTCACATAACACCAGGAAGTCGTTTTCACCCACATATTCTCACGGAAAGATTTTTAAATCCCAGAATATCTAATTGTTTTTCACTACTAAAAACCTTAGGTTGCCAACTGGTTACAACAAAGATGAAGAGGGGAGAAATAAATATATTCACTGGCTGCCCTCCCACTGTGACCACACATAAGCCAGTAAGTACAACTTGCCTTTGGTGTTTGCCTGATTCTTGGTTTCTATCATTCAGAGCCCAGGGAGGACTAGCTTTTCAAGATCCTTGCTTCCAAAAACACATTTTCTAGGTTGCTACACCAAAGTTTCTTGAGAAAGAAGAGAATAAGAACATAAAGATAGCATTCTATCATTTATTTTTACATTATAAAGGGACCACATAGCAATAACAATAAAGGATAATGAGTTAAAACCTTGAAAAATTGTTCAGGTTCCTTGTTGTTCCACTGAATAATTTATCACCACATCATCCACCCACCCAAACCTGGCCAGGCTTCCTAAGGAACAGTCTCTCCCTCCTGTGGTAATTCTGCTCTTCCTGTCCCATCCCACCCCCCAACAATCTCCCCACTTCCTGCCCTGAATGGGCATTTTAGTGCTAATCACCATGGTTTTTAGGATTTCTCTCTTTAAAAAATCTAAATCCTTCCCTAACAAGCAAAACTTAGCACTTTCCATGGTCTTTAAGTGACCATATGACTTTATTTCTTAAGGGCAGGTCTTGCCTAGCCCGCTCAGTGGTTAAGCATGGACTTATGAACCAGGAGGTCATGGTTTGTTTCAGGTTGTAGAACAGTAGGGGGCATGCAGGAGGCAGTCAATCAATGAATGATTCTCTTCCATCATTACTGTTTCAATCTCTCTCGCTCTCTTTTCCTCTTTGAAATAAATAAAAAATATATATATTAAAAAAAAAAAAGGACAGGTCGTCCCAACACAACCACAGGGATCCACCTGAAAGCCCTTCCTTACCTCTGGGTGACATAAGACTCACTCTGGTGGGCTGTCATTTTTGGACATTGAAGTTACAGAAGTAGCACGCCAACCCCTTTCTAATGGCAGTTAATTTAGCAATCTTGGCGGCTGAGTCCCTATTTCATCCAACTCACCAGTTGCTTACAGACAAGTCTGGGTGTGCACCCCCAAAACAGCCTCCCACGTGCAGCCTGCTGTGGCATAATGCCAACATGCTAAGAGAGACACTGCTTCAATGGTTGAAGTGAACAGCAAGGTTATTACCAACCAACTGCCCAATAGAGGCCACTTCTGATATCTTTTTTTTTTTAATAATACAGTTTTCAGTTTTTACACACTGATGAGGGCATCTAAACTAATAAAAGCGAAATAGTAAAATTAACCGTTTCTCCGAGACAGGGTAAGCCACACCCACCAGCCAATCAGAGCGGCTGTATGCAAATTAGCCCAGCCAACATGGCGGCCGCCACTCACGGACCTGAGTAAACGTTTAGGCAGCGTCCCTTGCAGCAGGAGCGAAAGCGATACTGTTTTCGGCCCTTGGCGG
>PVJC01042463.1:0-14925 GCA_004026665.1 Murina feae
ACACACACACACACACACACACACAGAAGGCGCTTGGCAGACTGGGGCCATCATAGGACATCCACTGAGGGGTCCCAGACTGTGAGAGGGCACAGGCCGGGCTGAGGGACTCCCTCCACCCCGAGTGCACAAATTTTTGTGCACCGGGCCCCTAGTACTATTATATTAGTTTTAGGTATACAACATAGTGATTTACACATTTATTTACCTTACAAAGTGAAGTGATCACCCCTATAAGTCTAGTATCCATCTGGCACCATTCATAGAGATGACATTCACAAGAATGGACCCTCACTCTTACTTACAATGCAGGACTTATCTCTAGAAACTCTTGTATAACCCCCATCATGATGGTACCAAACCTCTATCACTTTATTCAAACACAAATTCCCCTCCTGCAAATAGCTTCATTTCTTGCATCTTCAGCATGTGACTTTTGGTATAATCTAGGTTTTCTAAATTTTTATTTCCTCATAGAAGTGGTATCCGTTATCATAACCTCTACAGCAATTTATACATAACATATAAAATCTACTCTAATAAAAGAGTAATATGGAAAGTAACCATCTCTGCAAGATGCCTAAGCCATGCCCACCAGCCAAGCCAAGCTCACCAGTCAATCAGAGCAGCTGTATGCAGATTAACCCAGCCAAGATGGAGGCCGGCAGCCATGGAGTGAGCAGCGGCGGGTGCCGCACGGGTGGCGGTGGGTGCGAGGCAGGCGGCGGCGGGGGCAAGTGGCGGCTCCGTAGGGCCACCGTGTCCCATCGGCTGTCGCCCAGCGCTAAGTACCCACCCCAGGCCTCGTCGGGATGTGGCGTGAACCTGTGCAACCTGGACAAGGTCTCTAAGGCACTGGAGTTCTTCGAGCTGCTGGGGCCAGACTACAGGGCCAGCTCCAAGGGGGGCGTATTGCTCCCCACGGAGCCTCTGGATGGGTTCTCTGTCCATGGCCCTGCAGGGGCCCAGAGCTGAAGCCCAGGCTCTTTGAGCCGCCGGTGGAGATGGGAGGAAGCCTACTGTACCTCGAGCCCTGGAGCGCCCCGGGATATCCCGCGACCTAGAAGCCATCCCTGGTAGCCCCCCATGGCAGCTTGACCTTGACCAAGCCCTTGAGCCTCCTGTACCCTGCCACAGTGAACTCCCCCAGCGGGGAGGAAGGGCCGGGCCCCTTAGCCTCTTTCGTCTCTTTCTTCTCAGACTGCATACTGCTGCCACCACCACCACCGCCGCCCTACCAGGTGTCCTATGATCTGTGTGCAGGCTGCGGGAGCACCACTTACTCCAGCCTCTGAAGACCCAACTGGTTTTGGGAAGGGGACCCTGGGGAGGAGGGAGCACCCCAGGATTGACGTGATGTAGCCTCCCTCCCGTGAGAGAGTGCTGTGGACACTGCAGGTCTTTCCCCAGATGAAAGGATGATGGGAAATGCACGTGGAGATGAAAAGGATGGGGTGAGGGTCCCCGCTGGGGGGCTGGGCCAGCCTGCAGCCATCAGCCCCTCACCCAGGCTGGCCAGGCACATCAGCAGGTGGACATCCCCTGAGGGGTCCCAGACTGTGAAAGGGCACAGGCCGGGCTGAGGGACCCCGGCCTGTGCACTGGGCCACTAGTTTATATATAATATTTACCATTTAAATTATTGTAGAGGTCATGCAATGGATGCCATTTCTAAATCAGGAGATATTGATATAGATATAGATAAATAGATACATTTATTGAGATTTTATTTATATGTGTACCAGTGTCCTATGGGTGAAGATGTTAAAAATGTCACTATTTTGCCATATCTTTTAGTTACTCAAATTACTGCACAGCCCAAACTGATTATTTGTAGTACTGAAGTAGCTCTCTTAAGAATGATGAGAATCATTATTATCCCAGGCAGTAGATACCTGCTACTGAGTAGAGTTAAAGGGACCAAGTGTTTGATAATATTCAGATTTTTGCCTTAATGTAATTTAATCTCTGAATTTCTTTTGAGAAAGTCATGCCCAGCATTACAATAACCACTAGGGGCCACTGCTGAAGATGCCCTAGTCTTGTAGGGGGAAAGGTGTGGAGAGAGTTAAGGAGGTGAGAGAAGCTGAAACTACTTTTTTAACTAGGAAGTTTGCTGTAAAAATTAAATACAATTTAAAAATGAACAAATAACAATGAAGCAATTGCCATCATCTATTAATGTGCTGATTTAGTTCTGAGTTTCCTGATATTGTTGGCAAAATGGGAGCTATACCAGGGTGAAGCAGTTGTTCATATGGAAAATAACACAATAATTAATAAATAATAATACAAGAATAAACTCTTGTTTTGTGTACTCACAACTGTAAACCTACCCAAACCCCCCCATTGGCTTTACATTGTCTAATAAGATAAAATAATACCAGCTCACCTTCTGAGACAGACTTTAGATATAGAGAACAGACTGAGAGCGGTCAGAATGGATAGGGGATTAGGAGCCTGGCTGAAAAAGGTGAAAGGATTAAGCAACAACAACAACAACAACAACAAACTCATAGACACAGAAAATAGTATGGTGATTACCAGAGGGAAGAGGGATGGGAGGAGGTAGAAGAGGATAAAGGGGGAATAAATGATGACAGAAAGAGACTTGACTTTAGGAGATGAACACACAATACAATATATATTATAGGATTGTACACTTGATACCTGTATAATTTTATTAACCAATGTCACTCCAATAAATTCCATACAAATTAAAAATAATAAAATAGTAAAAAATACAAATTAATCCATTGTATCTTTATATTTTTTAAATTTATCTTTATTGTTGAAAGTATTACAGGTATCCTCTTTTGCCTCCCTCTCCACCCATACACCCCCCTCGAAGTCTCCAGGCCTTGACTGCACTATTCACGGTGTCCATGGGTTGTGTGAGTCTTTATATATAAGCTACAGAGCAACATATCTAGCAATGTTTTCAATTAGATTTTGCAAAAGACCCATCTAGGTTGTTCAAAATGGAGCTTTATGTATATATTATCTATAAAACTTGAGTGAATAACATTAAAACATCACTTGGGGAAGGTATTTCTGCAGGAAAAAAATGAGTCAGATTAAGGAATATTACTTCCTAATGGTTTTTCTTAATGCAGACATTAAATTTAAAGCATCTAGGAGAATGCGTAGTTAAGGTACCCATTATGTTATTTCTCTGATATATCAGTTGCTTAAAATGATCTATTCACAAATGGTAAGAGTTGACTTTGTGTATTTATCTGATAAGAACCTGGAGCAGAGCTACTGTCGAAAGAATCTGATTTATTGGTTGAAATGGCAGTCATGCGTTTGACTTTTAGGAGTTGAGCATTCTGTTGGTGCTCACTTCTATCTGCCTCAGTGACATTTCTCTCTCTGGTTTGTCATCACCCCTGATACTATTAAATCTTGATTTTCCTTCTGCCCATTCTTTAATTGCTGGTGTTCTTCCACTGTTTTATTTTCACTGTGTGTTCGAACTCTTCCTGTGACAACATATTCACTCTCTTTAACCACCATGCATGTGCTATCATGTCTCAAACTCTATTTCCAGTTGGGATATCTCTCCTGAGATCCAGGCTTCTAATTCCCACCACATATCCACTTGGAAGAATCTACACTAATAAAAGAGAAACAAGCAAATTAACCATTACTCCATCACTCCGCTACACCCATGAGCCAATCAGAGCAACTATGCAAATTAACCCAACAAAGATGGTGGTTAATTTGCATATGCAGGCACAGAGCAAAGACTGAAGATGACTGAAGATGGTGGCGGCCACAGAGCTGGAGTGAATAGGAGGCTTGGGTTGCTCTCGATGATGAGGGAAGCCAAGCTTCCTGCCAGACCTAAACTCTGCTCAAGGAAGAGGATGGGGCCTGGGTCCTTGGGGGTGACCCAGTCTTCTAGCCTACCCTGGACTCCACTCAAGGAGAAGCTGGGGGCCTGGGCTCCACTCAAAGAGTAGGGGCACACTGACCACCAGGAGGCAGCTCCTTCACTGAGCGTCTGCCCCCTGATGCATCATAGCGACCGGTCATTCTGCTGTTTGGTTGATTTGCTTATTAGCATTTTATCATATAGGACTAGAGGCCTAGTGAATTCGTGCATGGGTAGGGTCCCTAGGCCTGGCCAGTGATCAGGGCCAATTGGGGCCTTCCGGCTGACAGTCAGGGCCTTCCTTCCAGCTGCCAGCTGGGGCCTTCCTTCCTTAGCTGCCAGCTGCTGGCTGGAGCCTTCCTTTGTTCCATCTACCCTCTGGTGGTCAGTGCACATCATAGTGAGCAATGGAACTCCCAGTCTCCCAGTAAAACTCCTGAGGGGACACTTTACATATTAGCCTTTTATATATGTAGACTAGTGCCCTGGTGCATGAAATTCATGCACAGGGGGAGTGTCCTCAGCTTGACCTGCATCCTCTCCAATCTGGGACCCCTCGCTGCCCTCCCCTAGCGGCCTCATAGCCCCCAACTGCCCTCCCTGGCCGTTCTCCTAGAAGGTCTCCCAATCTAATTAGCATATTATCCTTTTATTGGTATAGATGTGGCACAAAAGAGAAATTTCAGAGTATGTTATTGTCAGAAGACGCCCCTCAAGTGTTGAGTAATGCAAGTAGAATAAAAGAGATATGGAAGATAAAATTTGAAATTACTTTTTATTGCCTAATTATGTATAGCCTGACAAAAGAGTCACAGATTCAGTGCAGATAATGGAATATAGAATACATAAAGGGATGAGATAATTATTGATCGAATTAATGAATAAATGAAATCCTGACCAGCATTTTCATCTAGATGGGGAATATTTCATATCTGCATAAAATTTACTGCAGAGATCCATGGCTAAGGGATTATAACCAGATAATTTTGTGGAAGTTGATTCAGAAAAGGTAGTTTTGATTTATGTATTTTCAAGATAAGATGATAGTTATTTCATAATAATAAAGGTGCTTTAATAGAACTGTATCCTGATGAGCCTATTAAAATAAATTTATATGTGAATTTTGTCAATGCACTAATAAGTTAATGTCTTTGATGAGATTGCTTAATATTTTCTAATTAAATTACATTTGTAAATATGCTGATTTCAATTTTAATGTAGTTAGTGGAAAGCTTTGTGAGTATGTATATATTTTATGGATAATGTTTAGCAAATACGTTCAGCTTTTTAAAATTCACCTTCTAGTTATAATAAAACTGTTATTAATTTCACAAAGAATGAACGTTCTAGCACAGTGGTTCTCAAGCTTCTGGCCCTTTAAATACATTTCCTCATGTTGTGACCCAACCATAAAATTATTTTCGTTGCTACTTCATAACTGTAATGTTACTACTGTTATGAATCGTAATGTAAATATCTGATATGCAGGATGGTCTTAGGTGACCCCTGTGAAAGGGTCGTTCGACTGCTGAAGGGGTTGTGCCCCGCAAGTTGAGAACCACTGCCAGCAGATGCACCTAGTAACTAAATGTTCATTCTAGATTGGAGACTTTAGGACATAGACTTGACTTTTACATCATTGCCAATGGATTTTGCTTTTCTGTCATAAGTTTATTTCCACTCTCTGTGATATCAGCAATTTTATTAGAAAATAGCCTCAAGGAAGCATTAATAGTGTAAGAGCGAGAGAACGATGATCCCATTTGGTTCACAGGCAGCTCTTTTTTAAGAATTTGCTTAATGAGTGGTTGATACAATTGCAAACAATCTTACCTTATCTTTAACTATCTAAACTAATAAAAGCGAAATAGTAAAATTAACCGTTTCTCTGAGACAGGGTAAGCCACGCCCACCATCCAATCAGAGTGGCGGTATGCAAATTAACCCAGTCTAGATGGTGGCGGGCCTCCCTGTGTCCGCTGCCATCTGTTGCCTTCCTGCAGGCCACACGGGAGGGGCGGGGTGGGGAGTAGGAGGAGCGAGCTGCCTGCAGCCCCGCACCTCCACCGGAAAGCACCCATGGCGGCGATGGCAGACACAGTTGCCTCCCTGTGTCTGCCACCTTCGCCATCTGTTGCCTTCTTGCAGGCCACAGTGGAGGGGCGGGATGGGGGGCGGGAGGAGTGAGCCGTGATCAATTTCAGGCAGCAGGGCCGTGGACCTGGGAAGGGGGGACGTGGCCACCCAGACCCACCTGGGAATCCCAGCCACTGCCCTGGCCGACCCTGGACTAGCAGGCAGCAGACCTGGGAACCGGGTGGGCGTGGCCACCCAGACCCACCTGGGAATCCCAGCCACTGTCCTGGCTGACCCTGGACCGGCAGGGCAGCAGACCTGGGAACAGGGGCGGGACGTGGCCACCCAGACCCACCCGGGAATCCCAGCCGCTGCCCTGGCCTATGCTGGGCTGGGGCCATGGCTGCCAAGGAGGGGATGAGGGGGCTGGAGCCATCAAGGACCCCGCAGGCATCACCCAGCAGCACCTGCTTGCCCATCTCCGTAGTGTGGAACAGACAGGCCTGGCAGAGAGCAGAGAACCAGGTGCAGTGGGTCCAAGCCATCAGTAGCACTTCTCCTGAGTGCTTCCGAATTAGATGAAGTCCAGGTCCAGCTGAGGGACCTCCCCACTTGCCCTCCTCCTCCCCCACCTGCACCCTCACCCTAATTTACCCGTGCACGAATTTCGTGCACCGGGCCCCTAGTATTCATAATAATTATCTCACTGTTGATGTCAACCAGAAGTATCTGTTGGGTCCATACTAGATTTAAAAACCTGTTTGTAATCTTTTCCAGAAGAAAACTGGAGAGTGGAAATATCTGGTAGGACAACTAATTTATAATTTAAGATGTATTTTCTTTATAAAGATAATATGAACAACACTTTATTTTGAAGATATTGAATAATTTAACAGACTTTGATTCCATCACTTAGGCCTGGTTCTGAACTACCTGATATTTTAAAGTATTAACCCCATCTTCCTGCTCTTCCTTTTCAGTTTTGGGGATTGCAGTAAACCTGAGGAGTGGGGTCCTAGATTCCTTGGAGCTGGGTGGTCTAATGAGGTAGCCATTAAGCAGCATGGCTATTGAATGTCTGAATGTGGCAAGTCTGATTTGATGGGGTATCAATGTAAAATGCATACACCTGATTTCCAAGGCTTATTTGGAAAAAACATTGCATTTTTTCATAGTTTTAAACATTTCTATTTTTATACACATGTTGAAATAATTTTATCTGCTTCTTTTCAGTTTTTTTTTTGTAAATGTGGCTACTAGACATGTTATTTTGTTTTATTTATTTCTGAACTTTTTTGTTCCATTTACTTGTTTATTTTATTGTGACACTATTATGTATGGACCAATCCCCCCACTTTGCCCATCTCCACCCAGCCCTTAACCCCTCCTTTCCTCTGAGCATCACTATACTGTTGTCTGTGTCTATGGGTTATGTATACACATATGTTCTTTGGCTAATCTCTTCACCTTCTTTCATCTAGCTCCCTCCCTCTCCCCTGCTTCCATCTGACAGCTGCCAGTCTGTTAAAATTATATATTTGGCTCACTTTCTATTTGTATTAAATAATATGGCCTTAGAGTTTAGAAAATTTGTCATAGGATTGTGAATTTAGTGACATAATTTGCTTAGATGTCAGTGGGTATGTGAACTTTAATAATTTTATTAGCTTAAGACATTCTGATAATGTCTCCAAATATGTACCCATTACAATTATTTGCTCATGCAGCTATAGATGTTGGTAAGAGAATTTGCTCTTAAGTCTTTGGTGACTGAATGACTTGATGAGGAAAGGACAATTTTCGGTAATCCAGCAGCCATGGTGACAGTCCAGATAAGGTGGGTAGGCTAGTTGATCTTTCAAGTCCAAGGCAAGAAAGAATTTCAGCTTCTCCAATGGAAATGGCTCTGGACCAGAATTCAGAAGGCCTCAGAGAAGCCAAAGCTTTCTTGGCCACTTACAAACTGCTTGTATGTTCTCCAGGAATAAATGATCTTGCCTGGAGCCAACAATGTGTTTTCATACCTATTAAAGGGGGGAGTTAATAATAGCCACACAATCCATCCACAAGGTTATTGCAGTAGGTGGAATTCTGATTGTTAGAGTGCTCAGTAAAACTTGTAAAGCTTTGTTATGTAAATAAGATGTTGTGGTTGTATTACCTTTTAAGAGACAGTAAGATTGTACGTATATTTGTTTTACTGTATTTTTTGAAGGGAAAAATACATACATGATATTTATTTAGCAGAGCTCTTCCAGAGCCTAAACTGATACTTACTTTTTTATTCTCTGGCCTCTAATTCAGCCAGAGATTATGACCTTAGCTGTTTCTGTGTTCAGTTGTTGTGGGGCTTATTACCACAGTGGAAAAATATAAATGTATATATTTTTCTGTAACAACTTTAGACTGTAGCTAATGACTCCAGGCTATGAGTAGAATTTAGCTTACTAATACTACTTTACACTCATCCTCCTCTCGCCTCGCACATTTTATGATCTATATCACTATTTAATGCTCTTATTGCTTCTTCTATTTAACTTTAAATAATAGAATTAAACTCATCTTTCTCCTTTTCTTTAACTGAGTGTCTCTTGTTTTTTCCTTGTGTAAAATGAAGGCATTAGGGTCGCTACTGCATCTTCCCCCTTGTCTTCTCTCCACCTTGTAAACTTCTTTGACCTACACCATTATTTTATACCTTCATAGTTTTGGCTCAACCTTAAATTCTGTCAACTGAGTCAAAATTGAGAACCTCTAAACACATCTTATGTGATCAGGATTAGATAAAGTGTATTCACAGCAGAATCCAGCAGTGAGTTTTTCTTTTCTTAAAAGGAGTTTTGGATAATTCTACTGGGGCTGCCTTCTTGTGAACTTAACACACCATACCGAGGTATGATAGAGAAAGCCTTACGCTGTCCTACTCCAAGAAAAGCCTGAGTATAAGATGAAAATGACAGCGCTAGCTACACTTAAAGCATCGTGGCTTGTGCTTTCATGAGGACGTTTGCCTAAACTTTGTAATGGCTTTTAGAGAATAATGGAGACCTGCCTCCTGATACCCGTAACAGGTAAGTGCAGATGGTAATTGGTTGTTATTGCTGGCCATCATGTTGAGATAAAAGAAGTGGACAGGTTACCTCAAAGGATAGATTTGTTTATCTTTAGATCTTCACCCTAAATGGATCAAAATTTTAAAATCCACCTTTTAAAATATGGAAATAGCGTGGGTGAGTTATAGAAAATCTCAGGTTTTTGAAACAGTTAAAGAGAAACTCAGGTGACTGAGTTTGAGAACCCACTGTATGTAATCTTTGATTATTAATTAAATTTCTGGAAATCTTTATACTAATGTTTGTGTATCAAGGGTGTGAATTTTTTATTGTTTTAGTAAAATACCTTATTAATTAGTTTGGCTCAGCAAAAAGGAAGGAGTCTTTCTTGATCTTTGGCCAAAACAATTTCCTAAAATAGATTAAGAGCAGGAAACATAATCCTGTGTCATTCAACTATGCCACTTAAAGTACACTATTCTAAGCATCAAAAGTGCATATGTTCTTTTGGAAATATTTTTGACCACATGTTTTTCCTTTCTTCCAGCATTAAAAAAATAATTAACAAAGCAAAATAAAAAAGATCTTCTGTTTCATCTTCCTTAAACTGCTTCTTGCCTCCATAAGACACTACTTGGTTGAAATATATTTAGTTTCTTCAATGCTCCATGGGAAAAGAGGCAGAACTTTTCCTGGATGTGGCTTCTCTTTCTGTTTAATGCTGTATATCAAAGGATTTGCTTTATTAACTTTCTCTTTTGTTTGTTTTGAAGTTATGGTTTCTCATGCTTGGTTTATTTGCAGGCATCATGCTAATCTCAAAACCTTCATATTGCCATTTTAGAATTGAGAGGATGACAGATGGAACCTAGACTTAAGCTCGCGTCTAACTCAGAACTCATTGTTCATGCCACTCCTCTGCACTGTACACAGTGTATGCTCTGGGAGAACAAGCGATGTCACATAACTGATAATGTCTCATTTCATCATTTCAGCTTGCCTGCCCCTATTAGAAACGCTCTTCCCCTCCCACTCACCCCCCCTGCCCCTTTAAGTTCTATGTTTCATCTTCTCTAATAGATAATAAGCTCTTACAGTGACTTACTATCATGTATGGTGTATTTTCATAATTCCTGTGACTAAAACAAAACCTTGGCCTGGTAGGAGGTAATGAAGCTATACTGATGATGATGAAGATAATAACTATTAGCATTTAATATTAATAATTCCAATTTCTGTTCCCTTCCCACACACATGTTTTTAAAGCTTCACTTTTGAAAGCTTCCCACACTCATCCGTCTAGATAGTTTGACTTCAATTCTGTACTACACACTCTGACCCTCCCCAGAGTGAGAGCTCAGTTATCAGAAAGTCACTGTTCTTCTTTTGAATTAAAAATCTATGTCAATCCTAGGGAGTGGGCCGTATCACAATAACGGGATGGAGCTGAGACAGAGCACATACGTCTAGAATGCCAAAGTAAAGTTTAATCCTTTCCTAAACATAATTCTTAGATAATAGAGATGTGAATTAAAACCTGCCTCTTGCAGCGTGTACAGGACAAGCAGTGTTCTGCACTCAGCAGGTAAGTGGGCTCCCTACGAAGCCAGCAGAAACCTCATCTGTGCCTTCTCCCATCTATCAAGTCATCTGAGCTCTTTGAGTTAACGAAACGGCATTGCAATGGAAGCAGCAATGTAGTGGCTGACAGTGTTTGTTTTACCTGCTTTCATTTGCTTTATTTTTTAAATTAAATGTATTGGTGTGACATTGGTTAATAAGATTATGTAGATTTCAAGTGCACATTCCTATTATACATGATCTGTATAATGCATTGTGTGTCCAACACCCAAAGTCAAATCACCTCCCATCACCATTTGGCTCCCTTTAGCCTTTACTATCCCATTTACCCCCTTCTCTCTGGTAACCATCATAGAGTTGTCTGTGTCTGAGTTTCAGTTTTATATTCCATAGATGAGTGAAATCATATGGTTCTTAGCTTTTTCTTACTGACCTGTTTTGCATAGCATGATATTCTCAAGGCCCATTCATGTTGTCACAAATGGCAATATTTCATCTTTTCTCATGGCTGAGTAGTGTTCCATTGTATATATATATACTAGAGGCCCAGTGCACAAAAATTTGTGCACTCAGGGAGAGGTCCCTCAGCCCGGCCTGTGCCCTCTCACAGTCTGGGACCCCTCAGGGGATTTCCACCTGCTGGCAAGCCTGGCCAGCCTGGGTGAGGGGCAGAGGGCTGTTTCAGGCTGCCCACAGCCCCTTCAGGGTTCAGGTCCTTACTGGGGTGCCTGGCCAGCCTGGGTGAGGGGCAGAAGGCCATTTCAGGCTGCCCACAGTTTCTTCAGGGTTTGGGTCCCACTGGGATGCCTGGCTGGAAGCAGGTATCTGGGATTTATTCAACTTTTATAATCGAAACTTTGTTGCCTTGGTCCCCCGCTCGAAGCCTGGGTTGCCCCCGGCAACCCAAGGTCCCAGCCCGGCAGGTATGTGGGGTTTGTTTATCTTCTATAATTGAAACTTTGTAGCCTGGAGTAGAGCTCAGGGCCTGCAGGGCCCTGGCTTCCTCCATTGCCTGGGGCAACTCCAGCTCTGTGGCCGCCACAGAGCTAATTTGCATATTTACTCCTGATTGGTTGGTGGGCGTGGATTGTGGATGTAACAGAGACAGGGTAAATTAGCATATTACTCTTTTATTAGATTAAATCACATATTCTTTATCTGATCATCTATTGAAGGACATTTTAGTTGTTTCCATGTTTTAGTCAACATGAATTATGCTGCAATGAATATAGGGGTGTATATATCTTTGCAAATAAATGTTTTCATTTTTTTTTAATGTATAGATTAGAGGCCCAGTACATGAATTCATGCATGGGTGGGGTTCCTCAGGGTGGCCTGTGGAGATCGAGCCCCCAGCCTCGCAGCCCCAGCTCCCACCCCCAGCCTCACAGCCCCACAATCCCTCTTGGCACACTGCCTTGACCTGGCACTGCCCTCTCACCAGTTCCACCATCCTGCCTGTGAGATGATTGATCATGGCCGCTCCCCCCCACCCTCCTGCCCAGCTCCCTCAGCACCTGGGAGCAGGGTGGCAGCTGCACTTCCCACCGCCACAGCTGGTGGTGGTCGCAGTCTACGGGGCAATCAGGCCCCACTCACACCTGCCTTGCCCTTGCACTGCCTGCTCACCTGCTCCACCATCCTGTCCCGGTCCTACTCTCATTGGGGCCTATTGGGGCCAATCAGGAATGGCAATGCCTTCACTGCTGCCCACTGCCAGTTTCATATCACTGATGCCCGCCATGTTCTGTGCCGGCCCCTTGTGGTCAGCTTATGTCATAGTGAGTGGTCAAACTCCCAGTCTCTTGGTTGAACTCCCAGTGAATGACTGCCCGAGGAGAAAATTTGCATATTAGGCTTTTATTATATAGGATACCCAGAAGAGAGATTGTTGGGTCATATGGGAACTCTATTCTTAATTTTTTTGATAAACCTCCATACTGTTTTCAATAGTTTACATTCCCACCAACAGGGAATGAGGTTCCTTTCCCCCCCACAACCTGCCTGGGGCCACCTGGCATGAGTTACAAAGTGAGTGAGAGGGAAGGTGCTGGAATCCTAGGCATTCCTCAGATGGCTACTACTTGTGCTGGGCTTGGAGGTAGGTGTCTAGGAGAAGCCAAGCTGTGAACCAAGTGTGAACTAAGTGCTGAGCTTCGGCCACTTAGCAAGGGATAAGGAGCATGCTGAGGCCAACTCTGCACCTAAGTTGGGTGGAGTGGGGTCTCAGGGAGTCACTAGGGCAGGATGAGAAATGTTAGTCTGGTTGGTGCCCATCTGCTGGCTCTGTGAGGGGAGGACTCAGAAAAGGTACAATAGCCTCTACCAGCACTTCTGTCTGGGAGAAAGCTGCCCCTCCAGCTCTCACCCTGATTCTAGACAATTCAGTTCCTCCCCATATGTCCCTGGAGCCTTTTGAGCTGCTGCCCCAGCACTAAAGCTCAGAGCAAGTGAGTTTGAGTAAATCTATGTTCAGGCCCTTTAAGAGGAATGCCTAGGATTCAGCACCCTCTCTCTCACTCAGCCACAATCTCTGCTGATTTTACAGACACAAATTGTAGGGACTTTTCTTCCTTGGCACTGGAACCCTGGCCTGAGGGTTCTGGTGTGGGGCTGAGACCCCTCACTCCTCAGGGGGAACCTCTACAGCTGAGCCATCCCTCCTGGTTTTTACCTGGCACATGTGGATGTGGGACCAGACTGTTCCACCTATCTGACCCTCCTACTAGTGTTGATGTGGTTTCTTCTTTTTATCCGTAGTTGCAAGATTTTCATTCAGCTAGATTTCAGGTGGTTCTGAATGATGGTTGTTTTATAGTTTAGTTGTAATTTTGATGTGGTTGTAGAAGGCAGCAAGTTCTGCATTTAGCTACACTGCTGTTTTGACCAGAAGTACCCTCTAGGAATTTTTAACACAACTACTAAGGTGTGAATCTTCTAGGATCATTAATCAAAGTGATCAATGAGAATTTTCCAAAATGTCTATCTGCTCTGTATGATATCTAGGAATTTTTCAGCATATAACTACTCAGTAATCTTTACCTGGTTTCATGGAGTTTAACACTAAGTGTATATAGAACTTAATATCCCATTAACAGATACAAATTCAACTATATATGCAGGTTGTTTTAAGTTTTTGGTTTTTTTTTTCTATGTAGTTCCACAAATTCCAGCTACCTCACTCTCCTTGCTCCAATCTACATTTTCTCAACTCAGTGTGACTATCAGGTTCTATCTAGGTGTTTTCTTCTATGCAGCTAGACTCAAATGTGTCAAAGTTATTTATTCATAGATATCACAATTTTATTCTCTCTTCCTAAGGAGCACAGCTTAATTCTGCCTTTGTCTACTAAAACAGTTGTTCAGTTTTATAATTGTTTATAGTGGGATGATAAATCAGGACCCTGCTTGTAACTATGGCCGGGAGTATGATTGCATAAACCCTTTTTATAGATAAACTAGGGGCCTGGTGCACAAAAATTTGTGCACTCGGGGTGGAGGGAGTCCCTCAGCCCGGCCTGTGCCCTCTCACAGTCTGGGACCCCTCAGTGGATGTCCTATGATGGCCCCAGTCTGCCAGGCGCCTTTTCTGTGTGTGTGTGTGTGTATGTGTGTGTGTCATCACTGGGGACCTGCCCCCAGCCGCATCAGAGGCTTGGAGCAGTCCTCCTGTGTGTGTCTACCTGCCGGGGGCCTGCCCCCAGGCACACCGTGGAGGCTTGGAGCAGGCACCCCCTCTATGTTGATCTCTCAGACTCTTGCCCTCCCCTGCATGTTGTTCTCTTTTTTGAGCTGTAACCAGGGCTGGGTGCTGCCTGCCTCCCAAGCTTGCCTACTGCCCATCTTCCTCCAGCCACCAGAAAGCAGGGAAAACCCCGCCTCGTGGTCAGGCCAGCCTTTTCCTGCTCCCTGATCCTCGGAAGGGACCTGGGAAGCCGCCAAGCAGGCTGCCAACTCTTTCCCACTCACCCGTCCCCTGCTGCCTTCCTTTCCCCCTTCCCGGTGCCACCAAGGGGTGTGGGGAGCTGCCAAGCAGGACCCCGGCCCCTGCAGCCTTGCTTTCCCGCTCCACGATGCCCCGCAAAGGGCCTGGGCAGCCACCAAGCAGGTCGCCAACCCCCTGCCACCTCTTACCTGCTTCCTGGTGCCCTCCAACCCTGCCGCCTGTTTCCCATCACGGGTCCTGGGTCCTGCGCTGTCCCGCCCTGCAGCCGCTCTGTGCACTCGGGAGGTCCCTCAGCCTGGCCTGTGCCCTCTCGCAGTCTGGGACCCCTCGGGGGATGCCCACCTGCTGGCGTGCCTGACCAGCCTGGGTGAGGGGCTTTCAGGCTGCCC
>PVJC01042464.1:0-14932 GCA_004026665.1 Murina feae
GTTTCTTGTCCTGGTTTCCTTCTGACACGTGTGAGCTTGCTGAGTCCTTGTCCCTCTTTCGGAGCCTCCGTTTTTTGCACCTGTGATCCCTGAAACCCCTTTCAGGTGGTGAATTTATGAATAGAAACGACCAGCATGCAAAGCACTCCTTTAAATAGAACAGATGTGTCTTTTGCAATCTTTCAAGTGACTCTAGAAAACTTGCTGATGAAGTAAAGATAAGCCCCACGCCTACCTCACCATATATTCCGACTTACTTCGCTCTACTGTACTTCCTGCATCCATTTGTTAATTTAATAAGCGCTTATTGGGAAGCCCCTTGAACAAAGTTAGGGTTTAAAGAAATGGAAATCATCCAATCATCCCATCATTCATTCACCCGCGCCTTGAACACATGGCTGTGAAGCCCCAGCTCTGTCCCAATTGCTGTTCTGGGCTCCGGGAATGCAATTTTGAGAAAGTAGACAAGGACTCTGCCCTGCAGATGCTCGAATTCAGGAGGGGGAGGCAGGCACTAAGCAAGTATATGAATAAGAAGATTGATTTCAGGCCACGGCGAAGGCTGTGAAGGTAATGGCGGGCCTGATGCTCTGAGACAGGAGGAGGGGAGTGTGGGAGAGGATGATCAGGGGTGGCGAGATGAGATTTGAACTCAGGCCGGAACAACCAGAGGACCTAGGCGTGCAGAGTTCCGGGAACAGAGAGCTCCAGGCAGAGGGGACAGCATGTACAAAGGCCTGGGGGTGGCCACAAGCTGGGCGTGCTCTAGGAACTGAGAAAATGCCAGTGTGGCTGGAGCAGAGTGAGGGAGGGGAGAGCAGGAGGCAATGAGGTCAGAGAGGTAGAATTGTGAGAATTTAAAGTACTTAGCCCAGCAGCTAGCATACAATAGGTCCTTTATAACCGGTCCCTATCTCTGAGAGCTCACCTGGATACGGGTAACATGAGTGCAATGAGAAGGAGGAGACCAGTCAGAGGATCTTGAGGTCCTTTCCAGACCCACAAATTCATGGAAAAGAGGCTTGGAAGCAATTTGCTGATTTTAGTAGGGCAAATGCTCTCACTTCCAGTCCTGTTTATGTCACTAACTGGTTTAGCAAAACATTTCCCCCCTAGTGAATGCAGAGTTGCCCAGAATTGGGACAGTTTCTGTTAGTGAGATTTTACTGTACTTTCAAAGACAGGTCTGCCAGAACAGCTGCTATCAATAAATCGACAAACAACAAGTACTGGTGAGGAAGTGGAGAAAAGGAACCCTGGTTTATAGACTGCTACTACCACAGTGGAAAACAGTACGAAGTTTCCTCAAAAAAAAAAAAATTAAAAATGGAATTGCCATTTGAGTCAGTGATTCCATTCATATGAACACATCCTACGAAGCCTGAAACACCAACCAGAAAGAATGTATGCACCCCTCTGTTCATAACAGTGTTATTTATAATAGCTAAGGTCTGGAGACAGCCCAAGTGCCCATCAGGAAATGAATGTATATAAAAGCTGTGGCACCTGTACACAATGGAATACTATGCAGCAGTAAAAAAGGAGGTCCTATCACCCTTTGAAATAGCATGGATGGATCTGGAGATTATTATGCTAGGCGAACTAAACCAATCAAAGACAAATATCATGATCTCACTTATATGTGGAACCCAATGAACAAAATAATCTGACAAACAAAATAAATCCAGAGACATGGATGCATGCAGCAGACTGACAAATCTCAGAGATAAGAGGTTGTTGGGGGCGGGGGAAGGGGAGGGAGAAAGAGATTAACCAAAGACCTTACATGCATAACCCATGGACACAGACAATAGTGAGGTGAAGGCCTGGAGAGGGGTCAGGAGAGGGAGGAGGGGGTCAATGGGGGAAAAAAGGAACATCTGCAATACTTTCAACAACAAAGATAATAACAATAATTACAGACTGACAACCTTATAAGAAAAATTAAAAAAGAGGCAGCTCTAAATTTCTCCCATGAAAATGCAAAAACGAATTAAAGGCCTGTAGCTCCTTTCTTGAGCTTTGCAGAGATCTGACAATATTCTGATATTAGCAAAATCATAAATTCAATGTATAAATGTCTCTTCTGTGCTTGGAAATGTCTCGCGTCTTAGCCCCCTGCCCTTACTGCCCTGAAATCCAGGTTTCCGGTGGCTCTGTTTCCCTAGGCTGGTCCTTTCGGCTGCTCAGAGTGAAGGTCAGGGAGCCAGTCCCCCATTTCACAGCTGCAGAATCCGAAGCCAGAGAGGGGAAGAGACTTCTTTAGGATGCTTTTTAGGAATGTAATCTGGGACAAGGATGTCTCCCCATGACCCATTCAACCATAGCCCAAGGGGAGCCGCTGTCCTTCCCGGGTGTGCAGAAGACCAGTTCTGCCAGTACCTACAATCACGTCATTACTTATTTAATTCTAAAGATATTCATCGGTGGCTACCACGCCATGGAATGTGCAAGGCACTAGGAAAAGAGGGAACAGTAAGATTCCATCTCTGTTCTCAAGGTGGTAGGAGTATGAACAGAGGTAGAACAATGAGGAGAAGTTGCACAGTCAACATAAACAGTTTCGTAGGGTGTTGTGGAATAAAGCACAGTGTGGCAGGGGGAAGGATTGAAAACTTAGAGGCGGTGACACCTGAGACTTTAAAAGGTGACAGTGTTTGCTGTGCAGGTGGCGGAAGGGAAGCCATCCAAGGCAGAGGGAGCACAGGGGCAGGCGAGAAGGTAGGGGAGAGAGTGTGCCATCAGGATCCTGCAAATACTCAGGTGGCTGGGGTCCAGAGTGCAGGAGGGCTATGGCTGGAGGAGACTGGACAGGCAGCCTGTGGACAGGTCATGAAGCATACAAATGCCTGGCCAAGTGCCCAGCAACACCCCCCCCTCCCTCTACCCTTCTGCTAACTGCCCAGTTCTTTCTTCCGCCCCTTCCCCAGCCTCCATGGTTCTGGCCGGGTTGCCAATCCACAACCTCCTTGCTGACACAAGAGTGAGCATGTGACCCAGAAGTGACCCATCATAGTACCCCACCCAGGTACTGTGATTGGTGCAGGGTAGGCACATGGCTCAAGCCAGGCCAATCAGAGCCCTTCTTTGGGTGGCTGTAACCTGAGGCT
Source organism: Murina feae (assembly GCA_004026665.1). Lineage (NCBI taxonomy): Eukaryota > Metazoa > Chordata > Mammalia > Chiroptera > Vespertilionidae > Murina > Murina feae. The sequence continues at coordinate 3,111 of PVJC01042464.1, forward strand.
GTCTTCCACCATGGCCTCTCCACCCCCCTGGCCATTTGAAATACAGGACAAGCTGGGCATCTGACTTGTATTGTATCCATCCATGTAGATGTGCCTCCTGGCCGGGTGAGCCTGAGTGTGGAGCCCACGCCTGCAATCGCTCACTGCCTGGCGGCATCCTTACCTGAAGCAGGCCCCCTCCCCGCACCCTGGCCTCCCCCCACTGCCAGCCTCTTTCCCTCCAGCCTCCTGCCTCTCCTGACTCTTCTCCAAGGAAAGGCTGCTCCTCACCTCCGCCAGAGCGCTCTGAAGCTCCGCTTCATTGGAGGAATTAATTGGGACACGGCTGCTTGGCACAGTTCTCAGGAAGCCCGGGCGCCTCTCAATTATTTATTAGGTAGACTTTCTTCATCAAAGAACTGCTGGGAGAGTCGCAGGGTCCTACCAATTTAGGGAGCCCTGGGGAGAAAGCAGAGTCTGCAGCTCCCAATGGGAAGCCTGGCTGGCCCATCTAAAATAGAAGGGAGGAAGGGTGACCTGGTTTGAGCCGGTTATTCGGGCCTGGCCTTCCAAGATGCTCCCAAGGATGCTGGGCGAGGACTGGGGCTGGGGCTGGGGCAGGGGCAGCGGGAGGTCCGGGAGCTGCGGGCACATTTGGCGGGTGGGCAGGGCAGAGCGCAGAGGCTGTTTGGAGGAGGGTGGAAGTCCCCGCCCTTGGCTGTGCCCATCTGTTGAGGTGCCCACACGAGGGAGGCTTGGTCAATGAGGCTCCGTGAGCCTCAGGATTCCTTGACACTGAAATCTATTTGAGCACAAGCCTGTTCACATTCAATTTCACTCCACTAGAGTCAGCCTTGGCAGGTCTGGCTCCGGAAGCAGAGACAGGGAAGTGGCCTTGGAAAGGATGGAGCGTGAACGCCTCAGCGGTGGGTGTGGCTCGCTCACTGCTTAGACGTGTCTGAAGGGCCCTCACCCGAGGACAGAGTCCTGACTCTTGGCCCTGCATTTCAGGTCTGTCGCATGCAGCCCCCAGGATAGCTGCAGCCCCAATTACAGACACAATGACCATTTCCCCAACATGCTGTGGCCTGCACTGCTCTGGCCCTTGCTCCTGCCTCCCTGTCCGGACTTCTCGTCTTCTCCTCCCAGAGACTCTCCTTCCTCCCAGGAGTAGCTAACTGCTCTGTCCTCCATCCTCTCATTGAGGGCTCAGCTTCAAGGTCCCTTCTCAGAAAGACCCTCCTTGACCCACAGTCTGAGGCTGTCACTGCCTGCCCCTGCCCAGAGCCAGACTCGGTAACATCACACTGGTTTCCGTTCTTGCCAGCAGCCCTCCCACCTGGCAGTCTTGTTGTTGCATTGCTTACCTGTCCCTTCCTGCCTTCCAATTTCTGAAGACAGCTGCACCGCCAGGCCCCACACAGGTCTGCACACAGTAGGGCCTCAGAAGCCTGGTGGAATGCGTGAACCTGAAGTGGGCCTTTATTCAGCATCCCAGGTTCTGTCCTTGAGGATTGACCAGTGTCCCCAGTGCTTGCAGCTCCTGAGCTGTGTGACCCACCCCATCCTCTCCCAGACCCATCCTCCTCTGCAGAGGAGGGCTCAGGGCCCACAGGCGGTGGCCAGGCCTCGCCCTGTAGTTTATGGCTCTGCTCTGGGCCCTGACAGCGGCCACATTTTGCGAGTTTGGAGAATGAACATTGAGGCCAGTCAAGTGGATAAATCACATCTTTTGAAATGGGCCAAACATGGATTTACACAATAGCCTGTGACAAACGCATCTTCAGGAAATGATCTGGCAGGAAATACCCCTTTCCAAAGGGCACCACGGCCCTGGGAGAAATAATGAGGCTTTTTTAGGATCTAATTATTCCCAGGCTGACAGGTTAAAGCGCTGTTAACTGCCGCCCACTCAGCGCTCCCGTGTGCGCCCAGCGGGTCTATTCTTGGGTCTCCCAGGTAAGCGTCCTGCTCCCAGGGGCGGCCTGGTGAGTCCAGTGTCTGCCCTCAGGTTCCGGCCTCCCTCCTGCTGACGTGCGACCTCAGAGGGAGTAGGGCCTGTCTATGCCCCGTGAGCCAGGCAGGGCACAGCGGGTCCTCACTCGGTGTGTGTGGGTTGCTTCTCCTGCCTGCTCTCAGGAGGTCAGAGGGGCTGCAGGGTCTCCTGAGTGCATCCGACAGGCTCCTGAGGCTGAGGGTGCAGTGCGTGGAGCCTGGGCTCTGAGGCTCTTGCTCAGTAAAGAAATAAGGGCCCTGCACTGTCCACACTGAAAAGGGCCGCGGTGGCCATCCACTCAAGGCCTTGGTTGTCCAGATGGCGGAGCGGAGGCGGATATGGGGATGTCGGAGGCAGCATGACACGGGGCTGGGCTCCAGGAGAACTGTTTGTGCTGAGCTCCCCGCACGGGGGTGGGGGGGGGGCTCACCCCTGTGGAGCACCTGCCGAGGGCCAGGCACAGCACCTACCCAGGTCCTCACTCTCCCTGAGTGAGATGACACAGATGACATATGTCATCTCACTCAAATCTCACACCTGCCCTGTGAGGCAGCTGTTAACCCATTTTGCAGATGAGAAAAGTCTTACGGAGGTTAAGTGACCCTCCCAGTGTCCCACAACTAACGCCTCCTTCCACATAAAATGGGCCAATTGGAAAAGACACCTGAGCTTCTTAGCTTTCGCACCAGTTAGATCTCCTGTCCGGGGGCTGTAGGGTTGAGGGAAGGATGCGGGGCAGCACCAGGGAACTTTGTTGATGTCTGAGATGCATGTCTGGGTTCTGCTCATTAGGAGATGATGGAGGACCAGTTGCATTGCTGCCCTGATCCTCCAATAGGGATACTGAAGCAATTAGATGGAGAGAAAAGATGAGGCTTATGGAGTGGCTGGTTTGGTGCCTTAATGGTCCCTTATCCAGATGTAGACTGCACAGAGCTACAGGACTGTAGGGGCTTCCTGACGTCCAGGATCAAGGCTGCTCTTCCCCAAGGCCCAGAACAGCTCCTGGCTCCTTAAATCTAGAGGCCTCCCTGCCCCCAGGGGAGCCCTTCCTCCACTCCGAGCTCCCCCAGGCTCAGCAAAGTTCTGTATCCTCTACTTCCCCTTCACTGGGGGCTTTGGGACCCTAGACAAGGAGCCCCAGTTTCAGTACCTGTAGCGACTGGTTCTGTCAGGCTAGGGTCCTGTTTCTACCTCCTCCACCTTAGACCAGCTTCATTAAATTTGCCTGGACCCTGATGTGTCCCCCATCTATTCTTGCCTCCTCTTCTCATCCATTTCCAGGGCAGCCAGAGGGATCAGGGAAATCAGGACTACGTAAACCAAACATCTTTTTCAAGACAAAGGAAACCATCAACAAAAATGAAAAGGCAACCTACCGAGCGGGAGAAAATATTTACAAATTATATATCTGATAAAGGGTTAAAATCCAAAATGTAGAAATAATTAATGCAATTCAATAGCAAACAACAACAACACACCCACACATAATCTGATTAAAAAATGAACAGAATTGCTCAGCTGGTGTGGCTCGGTGGTTGAGTGTCTACTTATAAATCAGGAGGTCATGGTTTGGTTTCTGATCAGGGCACATGCCCGGGGTGCAGACTGGATCCCCACTGTGGGGCATGCAGGAGGCAGCCGATCAATGATTCTCTCTCCTGGCTGCTTCTTAAATTCTGTTTCTATCTCTCTCGGTCTTCCTCTCTGAAATCAATAAAAATGTATTTAAAAAAAAATGGACAGAAGATCCGAACAGACATTTTCCCAAAGAAGACAAACAGATGGAGAACAGGTACATGAAAAGGTGCTCAACCTCACTAATTATCAGGGAAATGTGAATCTAAACCACAGTGAGATGCCACCTCACACCTGTTAGAAGAACTATTATCTAGAAGGCAAGAAGCAACAAGTATTGATGAGGATGTGGAGAGTGTAAATTGGTGCGGCCACTGTGGAAAAACAGTCCAGTCTTAGAGACTACCTCACTCAGCCAGCCCTACCTACCCCCACTCTGCCCCTCTGCCCTCTCCATTGGTGTCACAGCTCACATCGCCATCTGACATTGGCTGCTGCACTTCCTTGTCCTGCTCGAGCATCAGTGCTCAGAGACCAAGACCAGGTCTCTCCTGTTCCCTGCCGTATCCTCAGCACCAAAGACCGTGTCTGCATGCCCATGGGACTAATGAATGCGTGTTGAGTGACTGCCTAATGACACGGCAGGGGAATATACCGGGGAAGAACTCGGCTCTGCAGTGGCCTGACCTGTGTTTGCAGCCCAGCTCCACGCCTCCCTTAGCTGTGTGGCCTCGGTCAAGGTGTTGAGTTTAGTATATTTACTGTTCCCTTCTCTCTCCCTTTCTTTCCTCCTCCCTTTCCTTCCATCCCCCAAAGCAGTGACCAAGCCAACCCTTCATTCTAGGCCTTTTGCTGGCACTGGGGTACCAAGATGCTGCTCCTGAGCTCAGGGGCCCCAGCCTCCCAGAGGGGTCCCTGTGAGAAGGATGAGATGGGACACCCTGGTCAGCCCGCTGGGTGGCTGGGGTGGGTGGTCAGGGAGGGCTTTGGTCCCCTGACTGAGTTTTGAAAGATACACAAGAGCTTCCCAGCAGAAGTGAAGGAACCAGCGTCCAGGCAGAGGGAGCAGTGTGTATAGATGTTCAGAGCAGACCCGCGGAGGGAGGGGTGGGGGAGGAGGCGGCAGAACGTGAATGTGCAGGGTGGTGTGGCAGGTCACAGCGCACCCACAATTCCCTCCCACCCCAAACAGGCGCCTTCTGCTGTGCTGTTCTGCTCCTCTGACCAGGAGGCCAAGTCTGTTTCGTCATCTTGAATGTGAGGTTGGCCTAGTGACTTGCTTTGGCCAAGACAACACTCACGACAAAGCACAAGGAGGGGCTTGAAGAAGGCTTGTGTGTGTGTGGGGGGGGGCGGCCCTTTCCTGCCGCAGGAGCCTTGGCTGCCACCATTGGACGAGCTTGGGGTGGCTTTCTGGAGGAGGAGAGACCACATGGACAGGTGCCCCAGCCACCTCAGCGGTCTCATCTGAGGCCAATACAGGTGACCGAAGCCATCTGAGGCCATCCAACCCTATCAAGCCAGCTTGGACTGGAAAAACCGCTGAGTTGATCAACAGAATCATTAGAAATATACACATTTGTGCTTTAATCGTTAAGTTTTAGGATGATATGCACAAGAAAGAACCCAGCTGTGGAGGAGTGTTTTCTTTTGTACCAGGTTGAGGAGTCTGGGCTCCATCGCAATGACTCTCCTGCAGGGTCTGGAACCTGTGGCCTGAATTCAAATCCCAGTGTTGCCACTTACCAGCTGTAGGACCTTGGGCAGATCCTTTGACCTCTCTGGGTCTCAGTTTTCTCATCTGCTAAATGGGGGCAATAAGCAGTGGCTGGAACATGAGAAGTGCTGCTGATGGTTAAGATCACATGGTGGCTGCCGATGGCTGTGTCTGCAGATCCTGGGGCTCTGACCCATGTCAGCTGACTTAGACCCCCAAGGAGGGATGAGGTGCTGGATGTGACCCTAACCGTCTGATGTGTGGTGTTCTCAGACCAGCCTGTGGGCCTATGGAATACTTTCTCCTCCCCAGTCCACTCAGGTCTATCCAGATGTTCTGTCGGGGCAGAGTGTGCTCTGCCTTTCATAGCTGAGACTCATCTTGCTTGCAATAAGCATGGATAGCACACAGTGGGCTCCAGGGAGAGTGCAATTCCACATGCACAGGAGGCAGGAGCCATATCGTTAAGTCGTTTCTTTAGACACCTGGGGCCTTTGGGCGATGGCTGTGTGTAAATGGAGTATCGGAGGAATTAGAGATGACACCAGTGTTTCTACAACAGGCTGTTGGCTTTATGAGAAGTTAGCACAGCACTGAGCCAACTCCAGTAACAGGGCCTCCCGGTCTGCTCTGGGATATGGCATGGAGACCCTTTGCCTCTGCTCCTCCATCCCAGCCTCAGAGCAGGGACGCCCCAAGGACAGGGACACCAAGCCAAGAAAGAAGGTTTGAAGCCAGTGAAACAAAAGAGGGGGAGATGAGTGCTGCAGGAACCAGAAGGATGTGATCATCTTATTTCATGCTTACAATTCAACAATGAGAAAGCTTGTATTTTCCCATTTTACAGATCAGGAAACCAAGGCTCAGAGAAGTGAGACAACTTGTGCAAGGTCCTCAGGCTAGCAGGGCATCATTGCAGAAGCTCTGAGCAGAGCACGTGGTTCTAGGCACTTGCTAGGCCCTTGACCATGACCTGGTATAACCCTCTCCATAGCCTTATAAGACAGCCACAATGACTCCCTGTTCGTAAATGAAGAAACTGAGGCTCAGGTTCAAGGAGCTCAGAAGGGCTCAGAGTTTGAGCCTATGTGTCTCTGACCCCAAAGGCCACCTAACAAATATTCCCCATCTGTTTTTATTCTTCCTTAAACCCACAGGGGAGGTCAGTGGAATTTTTTGGCAACAAGATTACAGCCTCACTCCTTGGAGGCCCTGAGGTGACTAGACGGACCCCCCTCTCAACCTGGGCCAACAGAACCTGGGCCTGGGAGAGTCAGAAGCATCTGGTTGAGTCCTCTAGACTCAGTGGGGATCTGCAGCTGACACCTATGGTGCCCTTAAATGATGAGTATTTTCCCGAATGGCTGGTGTGTGTAGAGACACCCTGAGGTACTCGGCTGAACTGTGGCTCTGGTGAGAATCTATAATAATAAAAGCGTAATAAGCTAATTAGACCAGAAGTCCTTCCGGATGACCTTCTGGATGAAGCCCAGGCTGCGAGGGAAGCCTGGGTCCCAGGTGTCAGAGGGAAGCTGTTGCTGGCAGCTGGGGGAAGGAAGGCCTACTCTTGCACGAATTTCGTGCATTGGGCCTCTAGTAATGATATAAATAACATCAGTGATGGCTACTTTGTTAATGCCTACTATGAGTGTGTGCACACCACAGCACAGCAGTACTTCCCAAGGTCAGGGCGCACCTGGTACAGACAGCATTTCCCAGAAACAGTGCTGCTCCCTGTGTGAGAATACCTGTCGTCTGCCCTGCATACTAGTAATGGAGCCCATACATGACCCACTGGGGCACAGTATCAGGAAGTGCTGGGAGGCAAGGGCAGGCTATGGGGCAGCCTGGCCAGGGAGGAATCCCAGCTGTACCATGTACCAGCTGGGAGGCCTTGGAGTAAGGTGACCACACGTCCCGCTTTTGGCAGGACAGTCCTGATTTTTAACAATTTGTCCCACTTCCTGCGGCGTTTTAAAAAAGTCCCGATTGCTCTTTGTAATATTTTAAGTAATAATAAAAAAAAAGAAAAACAAAAAAAAGAAAGCCCCCCCCCCCCCCGCCCCTGGTCAATGGTGTACCGCTTTAAATCTGGTCACCTTACCTTGGGGTAACTCCACCTCTTGCCTCTTATTTTTCTCATCTTTTATTGGGGACAATAATGGTCCCTATATCATAGTTCATTATGAAGGTAAAATGTGTTAATGCAAGTGCTCTGACCAAGACCTGGCATATATGGGTGTTCAATGAGCATTAGCAAGAATTCCGCATCCAGCCAGGTGGAAGAACAGGGGCCACACTCACCTGCTTGCTCGACAACTAAAAAACAGACATAATATGTGAAACAGTGGTTTCCAAGGCATTAGCCACCCAGCAGTGAAGGAGAGTGATCCTAGAAAGATGGGAAAGCCCTCAAGTTCCCCATGTTGAATGCTGAAGTACATGGGAGACATCACAGGCCAGGGTCAGAGCGGGGAACCCAGGCAGGATTGGGTTGTCTTCCTGCGTTGAGGAGACAGGCAGCTTGAGTTCGCAGGGCAAAGTGCTGGAGAGGAGGGAACTTCAGAGAAACAGCGGAGATTTGCGTAGGGTCTGCCCAAGTCTTGTGTGTGAGGAAACTCCCTGAGGCCGGAGAACTCAGCCAAAAGGATTTGAACCCTGAAACTCAGACTGTTCCTACTCCCACAAGACTGGAAAACCGAATCAGTCCCAGCGTATTGGCTTGAGTGTTTAGAAGCGAGCTGCTTCGGTGGTGGGGACCACTGGCCCAGCCTGAATGTCGCTCCGTTCATGTTTAACAGAGCTTAAAAGCAAGACTTGAAATACACGTGTCCATGTCATTTGATTGTGTTCCAGAACAAAGTTTAAGAGTGTTAAAGACTGCAGAAGTATTAAGTACCCTGGAAAAGAAAATACACAGTGGCTAGCACTCCATAAAAAATTTCCAGGCAACAAAGAAGCAAGAAAATAGGACCTACAGTAAGTATAAAAATCAATCCATTGAAACTAACTTAACATGGACGTAAATGATATAATTAGCAGGAGAGAGTCATAAAGCCAATTATTATAACATTTTTTCACATATTCAGAAACATAGAGGAGAAAGACTGGAAATGCAGCAAAGAGCCATGGAAGGTACGGAGTCATAAAAATTACATAATTAATCCAAAAGGAGGCAGAGAAAGAAGGAAAAGGGAACGAAGAGCAGATGGGAGATATAGAAAACAAATAGCAAGATGGTAAATTTAAACCCAACCACATCAGTAACCACATGAAATACATCCAGTTAAAGGGCAGAGATTGTCATATCGGATATAAAAGAAAGACCCAGCTGTCTATAAAAAACACATTTAAAAAAATAAAGACAGAGAAGTTAAAAGTAAGGGATGAAAAAAAATACACCATGTAACACTAATCAAAAGGAAGCTGGAGTGGTGATATCAATAATGGATGAAGTAGGCGTCAATGCAAACAGTATTATCAGGGATCAAGAGGGTCATTTCATAATGATATAGCTGTTAATTCATCATGAGGATATATCACTCATGAATGTTTATGAACCTAATAACAGGTAAAACTACATGAAGGAAACTTATGAAACTTCAAGGAGAAATAAATAAATCACAATGAGATAGAGACTGCAATACCTCTCTCAGAAACTGAAAGAACAAATAGCGAGTCCAGCCGGTGTGGCTCAGTGGTCAAGCATCCACCTATGAACCATGAGATCAAGGTTCGATTCCCAGCAGGGCACATGCCCAGGTTGTGGGCTCAGTCTCCACTAGGGGGCATGCAGGAAGTAGCCAGTCAATGATTCTCTCTCATCATTGATGTTTCTATCTCTCTCTTCCTCTCCCTTCCTCTCTGGGAAAAAAAAAAAAATCGAGGAAATCAGTAAGGATACAATGACTTAAACAACACCATCTACAAACTGAACCTAGTTGGCATTTATAGAACATTCTACCCAACAACAGCAGAATACGGGTTCTATTCCAGGGCACACAGAACATTCACTAGCACAGATGAAATTCTAGGCTATACAAACAAGTTGCAAACATAGTAAAAAGATTAAGTCATACATTTTAAGTTCTACTGACCAAAAGGGAATTAAACTAGAAATCAATAATAGTAAGCTATCTGGAAAACATCCAAATATTTAGAATATAAACCACTTCTAAATAACCCATGATGCAAAGAGGAAATCCAAAGAAAATTATAAAGGATCTTGAACTGGATGAAAATTAAAACATAACCTACCAAAACTTGTGAGATGCTGCTGAAACAGAAAGGAGAGAGAAGTTACCCCCATGTTCAGAGCACTTTTGTTTGTAATAGTTTCAAACTGGAGACAACCTAGATGTTCATCAACAGGGTCATCAATGGATAAACAAATTCTACTCACAGGAACAACTACTCATTAAAAAAAGAAAAGAAAAGAAGAATGAACTATTGATACATATGGCAATAAGGACACATCTAAAAATAATTACACCGAGTAAGAGAAATCAGATAAAAATATCACATAAGGTATGGTTCCATTTATATAAAACTAGAGGCCTAGGTAGGGTCCCTAGGCCTGGCTGGTGATCAGGGCTGATCTGCGGAGTAACCGATGGGGTGACCAGGGATCCCCGCTGGCACCCACCTTGGCTGGCCTGGGGCTTGTGTGCTGGGGGCAGCTCCTGTGTTGAGCGTCTGCCCCCTGGTGGTCAGTGCATGTCATAGCAACTGGTCATTCCGCTGTTCGGTCAATTTGCATATTAGGCTTTTATTATATAGGATTCTAGATAAGGCAAACTAATCTATAGTGATAACAAGCAGGTGGGTGGGAGCCTGGGGACTGGGGAGAGTGAGGAGTGGGCATGGGGTATAGGTCAGGCTTACCAAGGGACACAAGGAAATGTTTGGGGGGCTTACCAAGGGGCACGAGGAAAAGTTCTATAAACACCAACTAGGTTCAGCTTTTGATTGTGGTGATAGTTTCACATGTATACACATGTCAAACGTATCAAGTTGTACACTTAAACATGTGCAGTATTGTAGGCCAACTTCACCTCCACCAGACTGTTAAAAATAAGTCTTAGCTATTGCTGGTATTGTGTCTCTGCCCTAGTACTGAGAACTTTTATACTTTTTTGGGTTTTGCCTTTTATTTTAAAACTAGAGGCCTGGTGCACAAAAATTTGTGCACCTGGGTGAGGGGGGGTCCCTCAGCCTGGCCTGTGCCCTCTAGCAATCTGGGACCCCTTAGGGGATGTCCACCTGCTGGCTTAGGCCCGCTCCCCAGGGGATCGGGCCTAAGCTGGCAGCCAGACATCCCTCTGGCAGCCCGGGGGCCCTCAGGGGATGTCCACTTGCCAGCAGGAAGCAGGCCTAAGCTGCAGTTGGACATCCTTAGCTCTGCTGAGAAGGTGGGAGAGGCTCCTGCCACCACTGCTGTGCTGGCAACTGGCAGCCTGGCTTGTGACTGAGCAGAGTTCCCTCTGTGGGAGCGCACTGACCACCATGGGACTGCTCCTGCATTGAGAATCTGCCCCCTGGTGGTCAGTGTGTGTCATAGTGACCAGTCATTCCCAGTGGTTCTGCTGTTAGGGTCAATTTGCATATTACCCTTTTATTATATGGGATAAAATATGTGTGGGTTTTCCTTATTGTCTCCACTTTATAAACAAGGACACTTCCACAGAGTGAAATGATGAGTGTAATGTTACATGGTAGGTAGGTGATGTCCTGAGCCAATTTTACCCCAGAAACAAGGCCAGTGGGCCCCGGGGTGCAGATTACAGACCCTGTTCTGGTTACTGTTTTTGACCTAAATCAAAATGCCATTTGCACCCAGCCTTGGGAACAGAGATTTCCTGAGAAACTTTGTGTGGTGGGTTGAGAGTAGAGGCTCAGAGTTCTTGGAGGTGACAGATGGTTTAAACCCCTGAATGGAAGGGGGGCACTTCCCCCTTAGTGTCACTTAGTGACTCCATGGCTGTGAAGAAGAGAGATGGTCTAGCTCACAGTGAGGGTCAGGTCCCACAAGGTCACAGAGCTGCTCTGGGTAGAGCTGGGATTCCTTCCAGTCCTGCCCCTCTAATCCCAGTACAGAGGGGCCCTTCTGACCCTCACCCCAGCCTTGCCTGGCTGTGTGGCTCTGCCTGCAAGGCCCGCCCCGCCTCTGAGACGCCTCTTCAATTCTGACCTAGTACTGAGAGCTTTTCATTTGAACAATCTGACTCCCATGATTCTGGGGTGAGAGGAGGGGCTCCACCACCACAGGAGGGATGGACAAATGAAGATGCACATGGAAAATGAGCAGCCCCGTCTCTGCTCAGCTCTAACGGAGGTCTGACCTTCAGCAGAGATGTGAATTTCTATGGGCCTCAGGTCTCTCATCTGTGAAATGGGGTTAATCACAGCAACCTCAGGTGGTTCTTCTGAGGCTCAGCGCTCTATGCAAACTAGTTCCGGTCCCTCCAATGTCCCTTTGCAGGGCAGTGCCTCCTCCTCCAAGAACAAGATGTTCTCCCTCCTTTCTCTCTCTGCCACCCCCTACCCCCGCCC
>PVJC01042465.1:0-14996 GCA_004026665.1 Murina feae
TCCTTCTAATCAATCCTGAGCAACATCCCCAGACTAACCTTCCTTTATTTTTTTTTTAAATCTACTTTTATTGGTTTCATAGAGGAAGGGAGAGAGGGAGATAGAAACATCAATGATGAGAGAGAGAGTCATTGATCAGCTGCCTCCTGCACACCCTGGGGATCAAGCCCAAAACCCAGGCATGAGCCCCCAACCGGATTCAAACCCGGGACCCTTCAGTCCACAGGCTGATGCTCTACCCACCGAGCCAAGCTGACTAGGGCCAGACTAACCTTCCTTCAATACCACTAAGCACATTGAAGAGTACTAGATAGATGACTGATTAAGAGTTTTGGCTTGAGCTGAACAGCCTGGGTTCAAATACTACCTCAGTGACTTTATTGTGCCCAGTTTCTTTATCTAAAATACTGCCCTCACCAGTTTGGCTCAGTGGATAGAGCTTCTAGCCATGGACTGAAAGATCCCAGATTCATTTCCTATCCAGGGCATGTACCTTGTTTGCAGGCTCAATCCCCAGTAGGGGGCATGCAGGAGGCAGCTGATGTTTCTCTCTCATCAATGTTTGTAACTCTCTATCCCTCTCCCTTAATCTCTGTAAAAGAAAAAAAGAAAGAAAAAAAAAAATATATATATATATATGAAAAGATCTTTTAAAATAATAAAATAAATAAAAAATGAGATACTGAAAATAGTTACAGGGGATTGGACCTGCAACCCAGGATGTGAATCCAAGTATGTAAGAGCACTTATATCATTACCCCTGTGTGGTGATCCTTCAACAAAAAAATTTACTATTAGGGCATTCCTCCATTCTGAAACCTTCAATAGAAAGAAACCCTTCTATTTCCATTCGCTAGAATTCCAAGGCTGCCTCTCCAATGCCTTCCTAATCCAGGCCTCCCACACTACTTGACCTCATTTCATTCTATTCCCCCACATATGTCCCAGAAATATAGCAGATCCAGTACCTTGGTGTCTTGGTCATGCTGTTTCCCTCCTTGCAAATGCCTTTCTTTTCCCCATCTATCCTCCCCAACCCTCCTGTCCCTTAATGCTCATCACTACTTATAGAAAAATGACTCCTAACGCAGTGACTGGTGACCATACCCTGTATAATCATTTTCCCCCAAGCAGGACATCATGTCATTCCTACCAGGAGGCTATCATTCCAAATAACTCACAAAGCCACTCATGCTCATCCCTGTCACTGCTATCTAAATGCTAAGCACTCACTAAGCAGGCCTGGAGCATAAACTCGTATTTTCCACGCTTCATGGAGCACTGTGGACGCCCCAGAAGCCCATAAATAAAAAATAGCTTTGGTACGCATTCAGTCTCATCAGGACCATTAGCCATGAAATATTTAAAGGCTCTCTTGGGTTATTAAAGCAAACCAATGTTGTGGGTTAAAAAGAAATAGGACCGCCCGGCTGATGTGGCTCAGTGTGGTGGAGCATCAACCTATGAACCAGGAGGTCAGCGTTTGATTCCCAGTCAGGGCACATGCCAGGACTGCGGGGTCGATCCCTAGTGTGGGCGTGCAGGAGGCAGCTGATCAATGTTTCTCTCTCATCATTGATATTTCTATGTCCCTCTCCCTCTCCCTTCCTCTCTGAAAAAATATATTAAAAAAATAAAAAAGAGATAGGACCAAAAAATATATGAACCAATTGACCTAATTATATTTTAGGGGAAGCAAAGTCTCACCCCAAGTGGGACTTTATGAAACACGTATGTCCTTCTGTGCTTTATGTCCCTTTGTACGCCACAAAGCTTCATAATAATTAGCACTTGTATTGGACTACTTAAAATTCTCTTCCATGTTCCAACACGATAGTGTAGTCTGGCCAGTGTGGTTTTGTGGTTAGGGCGTCAGCCCTTGCACCAAAGGGTCACAGGTTCAGTTCTGGTCAAGGGCGTGTAACTGGGTTGCAGGTTTAACCCCCAGCCCTGGACAGGAAACATGAGGGAGGCAACCAATTGATGTATCTCTTTGACATTGATGTTTTTCTCTCTCTTCCTCTCCTCTCTCCCTCCTTTCCACTTTCTCTCTAAAAAGATCAATAGACTTTCAATAATAAAGATTTAAAAATAAATAATCCATGGAAAACATATCCTTGGATGAGGATTTAAAAAAAAAAAAAAAAAAAAAAAGACAGTGTAATGATAAAATCCAAGTTTGCCTACAAGGAAGCTTTCCACACCTATTACTTACTAGAAATTCCCCTGGTTGGGAAAATGTGTTCCAGAACTTGAGATTCAGAAACCAAAAGAATTTCTGTATTTAATAAAAAATGGGCCAGTGTCCTAGTTGCTAGATGGGATGCTGCCTGACTCACAAATCGATATCCAAATAAACAAACAAATGGACGGACGGTCGGACGAGCGAACGAATGAATGGATAAATAAATAAATAATTGTAGCTTTGCGTGTTAAGCTAGTGCCTAGGAGGCATTTAACTTGCTTTTGGCTGGTAGTAAAAGATTTTCTCTAAATTCAACTATAATGGGCTCAGGAGGGACTGCTGAGACACCGAGGAGAGCTGCTCTCCACCTTCTCAGGGAGGCCGTGATGGGGAGAGCGCATCCAAGTGGCACCAAGAGCCAGACCTCGTTTACCTTTTATTCATTTACTTCTTCAACCAACACTCACTGAGCCCCTGCTCTGGATTGGACTGGGTGGCTCTGTCCCATCCACAGCTTACAAACTAGAATCCAGTTTCTGGGGGCTGGGAAGGAAGTGGAAGGATGGGGGGGCAGAATACTAGATAACATAATTCCCCTGCTCCGCCATGGCAGCCTGGTCTATTCGGTTTGGTTTCTGACTTGGTTTCCCGGATTTTCCTTAACTTCCTAATGTTTTCTCCCTGAGGCTATTTCTTCTGGAACTGAAACATTTCCTTGAATTCTAGCATGCTTAGATGAGTCCCATCGTCAATGCCTTTCCCCAAGAACCAGCTCTTACTTCCTGAGCCCAAAGCTGCTGGCTAATGTCCAGTTGGGAATGGACTCATCATGAAAAAGTGCCTGATCATGAAGAGTCACCGTGGATCCTTGCCAAAATTCCAGATTCCTAGCCCCTGGCCCCAGCCTGTTTTAGTTAGAAGCTCTGGGGGGAGAGGAAACTGAGGCTCAGAAAGCCTCGTGTGTGTGTGTGTGTGTGTGTGTGAGCCAGGTGCAGAACCCAGATCTACTCAATCCCACCTTCTTTTGTGTTATAATTAGACAAATGAGAGGGTATGAGGTCATATTTGCTTCCGCCCCACCCCCTATCTTCAATCACAGCCTCCTGTTCTATGTCTCAGTTTCTTTGAGAAAGCAATCCTGGGTCACACTCTCAGATACCCGTGACCGACAGAAGGGCACAGTAAGTGGCTGACTCAGTGGGGCGCGGGGTGGGGGTAGGGGAGGAGGGTGGCAGTGCATGTGCAGTCTCACAGGAGGCAGGGACTCTGGAAAACCTGGAGTCCCTCTCTGTCCAAGCTGCTCAGCTGCTGCTGCTCCTCAGCTCCCACCAGCTCTTTCCCAGTGAGAAAGGGGGCCCAGCTTCCCTGAAAGATCCAGATTTCCAGGTGAATTCTCACATGTCACTCCATGATTGTGCTATACAACGCTGCATCTCAGAGGCTCAAGAGAGAAAATCCGTGGCTGGCCTTGAGGAAGCACGCTGCTATGGTGTGAATTGCCTACGGAGAGGGCCCTGTGGCAGGGACTGCACGTACCTCTGGGAGCCTTCAGTCCTGTAACCACAAGGAACCAAGTCCTGCCAACACCATGTGTGCTTGGAAGAAGAGCCCAAATTCCAAAAAGGAATGCAGCCTCCCAGCATTTTGATGGCAGCTTTCTGAGCCCTTGATAGAGGACAGCTCAGCTATGCCCAGACTCCTGAGCTACAGAAACAGTGTGATCGTAAATGTGTTTTAAGCTACTAAGGTTGCAGTCATTGCTTACACAGCGACAGTGTCAGTACACCCTCCTAAGCCTGCAGTTCTCAGCTAGTGCTCAAACTCCAGAGGGTCCTCTCTCCATTTGCTATGAACTTTTCCATCCCTAACTGTCCTGGCCTCAGCTGACTGTCAAGAGAGAATTAATTTGGCAAATCGATTTACTATTTGTGATTTACTGACCCCTTGCTAGGGGGCCTTTGCATTGTAAGAGAGGGCTTGGAGTGGTACTGGCTAAATCAAATGTATAATTGATTCAAAATGCTGAATTTCAGAAAATCAGGCAGAGAAATAGAGGTAATTTGGTGTCTGGAGATGGGCCTTAAGTCATACCTTAGCTTCTTACTTAAAAAGAAGCTCAGCCCATTAAATATTCTATTTAATTTTATTTTATTCTTTTTTAATTTTATTTTTTAAATATATTTTTATTGATTTCAGATAGGTAGAGAGAGAGAGATAGAAACATCATTGATGAGAGAGAATCATTGATCAGTCACCTTCCTCAGGATTGAGGCCACAACCTGGGCACATGCCCTGACCAGGAATCAAACCATGACTTCCTGGTTCATAGGTTGATGCTCAACCACTCAGCCAGCCAGGCAGGCCCATTAAACATTTTAAACAGTGGTACTGGGAGCCAGGAACTGCACTGTCACCTATTAAGAAGACTTGCTGAGGAAAGCTTCCATTTTCTTCCCAAAAAATAGGGATGACACCTCCTCTACCATCCTCAAAAAAAAAATGTTCTGAACAAGACAGGGATGCCCACTCTCACCACTCCTGTTCGACATAGTACTGGAAATGCTAGCCATATCAATCAGACAAGAAGAAATAAAAGGCATCCAAATTGGAAAAGAAGAAGTAAAATTGTCATTATTCACAGATGACATGATATTGTATATAGAAAACTCTAAAGACTCCATCAAAAAACTACTAGAACTAATAAATGAATTGGGCAATGTAGCAGGATACAAAATGAACATCCAGAAATCTATGGCTTTTTTATACACCAACTAGAGGCCCAGTGCATGGATTCGTGCACCAATGGGATCCCTCGGCCTGGCCTGCAGGGATCAGCCGGCAGTCCTACACTGCCCAATAGTGTAGTGTCAAAGTGGCAGGTGGCTGGGAAGGAGCCCGAGCCCAGGCTGGCAACACACCACTCCTGCTCATCCCGGCCCCAATGTGCCTATTGCTGCCACCGCTCAGTAAACTCACTGCCACTCTGCTGTGGTCTCCATGGGCCCATCCGAGGGCGATACTGGTGTGCCCATGCCTGAGAAGCAGCTGCAGGCTCACACCCAGTCAGTCCCAATGCCGGTCCCAGTCCCGGTCCTGCACAGGGGGAGTGTTCACAGGAGAGGCTTGCATAGCTGCAGCTGTGCTCACCAGCCATGAGCCTAGTGTCTGGCACCCATTGGTCAGTGGAGTGGTGCTTCCACTATGGAAGCGCACTGACCACCGGGGGCAGCTCCTGTGTTGAGCGTCTGCCACTAGGTGGTCAGTGCACAACATAGCGACCAGTCGACCAGTTGACCAGTTGCTTAGGCTTTTATATATATAGGTAATGAACTCACAGAGAGAGAAACTTTTAAAAATCCCATTTACCATTACAATAAAAAGATTAAGATATCTGGGAATAAATTTAACCAAGGAAGTAAAGGACTTGTGCTCAGAAAATTACAGGATGATGAAAAAAAGAGATAGAGGAAGACATAAATAAATGGAAGAATATACTGTGTTCATGGATTGATAGACTCAACATCATTAAAATGTCCATACTACCCAAAGCAATCTATAAAGTCAATGTAATCCCCATTAAAATACCAATAGTGTACTTCAAAAACCTAGAACAAACTCTCCAAAAATTCATCTGGAATAAAAAAAAAGACCCCGAATAGCTAGCGATAGCAATCTCGAGAAAGAAGAAAAAAGTTGGAGGAATCACAATACCAGATATCAAGCTATAGTACAAAGCCACTGTTTTCAAAATTGCCTGGTACTGACACAAGAACAGACATATAGACCAATGGAACCAAACAGAGAATCCAGAGATCGACCCAAGCCATTGTATGCTCAATAAATATTTGACAAATGAGGCAAGAACTTACAATGGAGTCAAGACAGTCTCTTACATAAATTGTGTTAGGAAAATTGGTCAGATACATGCCAAAAAAAAATGAAACTGGACCACCAACCTACACCATACACAAAAATAAACTTAAAATGGATAAAGGACTTAAACCTAAGATGGGAAACCATAAAAATCCTAGAAGAAGCCATAGGCAGCAAAATAGCAGACATTTGTTGTAGCAATATCTTTATTGACACAGCTCCTAGAGCAATGGAAACTAAAGAGAAAATAAACAAATGGGACTACATCAAAATAAAAAGCTTCTGCACAGCAAAAGAAACCATTAACAAAACAACTAGAAAGCCCACTGCATGGGAGAATGTATTTGCCAAAGTTATCTCTGATAAGGGTTTAATCTTCAACATTTATAGGGAACTCATACAACTTAACAAAAGGAAGACAAACAATCCAATCAAAAAATGGGCAAAGGACCTAAATAGACATTTTTCAAAAGAGGACATACAGAAGGCCAAAAGACATATGAAAACATGCTCAAAGTTACTAATCATCCGAAAGATGCAAATCAAAGCAACAATGAGGTACCATCTCACACCTGTCAGAGTGGCTATCAACAACCAATCAACAAACGACAAGTGCTGGAGAGGATGCGGAGAAAAAGGAACCCTCATGATCTGCTGGTGGGAATGCAGACTGGTGCAGTCACTGTGGAGAACAGTATGGTATTTCCTCAAAAAAATTAAAAAAGGAACTCCCATTTGACCCAGTGATCCCACTTCTAGGAATATATCCCAAGAAAACAGAAAAATCAATTAGAAAGGATATATGTCCCCCTATATTCATAGCAGCACAATTTACAATAGCTAAGATTTGGAATCAGCCTAAGTGCCCATCAGCAGGTGAGTGGATTAGAAAACTGTGGTACATCTACACAATGGAATACTATGCCGCTGTAAAAAAGAAGGAATTCTTACCATTTACAACAGCATGGATGGATATGGAGAGCATTATGCTAAGTGAAATAAGCCAGTCAAAGAAAGGTAAATATCACATGATCTCATTCATTTGTGGAATATAATGAACAACATAAACTGATGAACAAAAGTAGAAGAGTCACGGAAGCATCGAACAGACTGTCCAACCTATGGGGGGTGGGTGTGGGGGGCTGCCGGAGAGAAGTCAATGGAGGGAAAAGGAAATTTAAATAAAGAATTTTAATTAAAAAAAACACCTGTTCTGAGGACCATGCCAGTCGGTGTATATGTTTAAGATAATAGAAAATATAATATACTGGTCTCTGCCCCCCAGTTACTGGCACAGAGCTCCTGAAACCCTGGTAATCTCCTGGGTGACAGAGTGTCTTTTGGTCTAATGAGGCAACTCTGTGTGGGCTCCTGGCTGGGGCTGGTCACCAAAAGATCAAGCATGATTAGAAGCTTGGAGCTTTCAGCTGTGCCCCCATCTTCCTGAGGAGGGAGAAGGACTAGAAATGGAGTTGATAACTGATCATGCCCAATAGCACGGGTTGCATCCCACTCACCCCAACACCTGCACTTGGGACCCTCCCAGACTCACCTGATGCATCTCTCCATCTGACTTGTCATCTGCATCCTGTTTCATGTCCTTTAAGAAAATGGTAAATGTGTTTCCTTGAGTTCTGTGAGCAAATTAGTAGAACCCAAGGAAGAAGTGGTGGGAACCTCTACTTAATAGCCAGTTGGGCAGACGTTGTGGGTAACCTGGGGCCTATTACTTGTGAAGTGGGGGTAGTCTCGTGGGATTGAGCCCTTCACCTGTGGGATCTGACACTATCTTCAGGTAGAAAGTGTCAGAACTGAGTTGAATTATATGACTTTTTTTCCTTAGGGGCAGGAGGGGAGGAAATACCCTCACATCCGGTGACCAGAGCATCAGAGGTGCTATGCATGTGAAAGTCTTGTGAGAATAAAGAAAAGACATAGGAGGAAAAGACGGTGTTTCTACTCAATGTGAAAGCACTCCGTAAGCAAAAAATACATATTCACAAAAATAGATTGCAGTGATGCAGCAACCGCAGATAATGTGAGACAGAGAGCCGGCACTCACATCCTGCCTTGAACCCTGCAGCTTTGGCACTGACCTTGCCCGCATCTGCTGTCAGGCTCCCATTTCTTGACACCTTTCAGTGTCTGCCAGAGGTTGGCATTCACTCTTCCAGCTTCCACGCAGCTGCCAAAAGCCAAGGGCTGAGATGGTGCCCCTCTCACATCCCAGCGCGTGACTAACCAGGAAGAAGACGCCTCCAGGAAGGTCGCACAGATGCATGGAGAGTCCCCCAACATCAGACCAAAAACAGTCCCACCCAGCTTCCCGGGCTTTTCCCTTAGTGAGACTGAAAGCGTGAGTCCTCCTAGCCCAGCAGTCAAGCTTCTGAGAGCTCTAGAACTCACCAGGAGGGCAGCCCATGTCCAAATCCATTACTTCATATGGAGGAGTGAGGAAACACTTTCCTCTGCCATCTGTATAGAGTGAAACTACATGAGCCAAGACGTTTTGCTGAATTTAAATGGACAAGAGTAAAAAGAAGAAAAACAAAGAGGATGTCTTACCCTCCTTAGAGTCAAACAAACATAAAAAAACACATGAGAAATAATGGCTTTTTCTTTTCTTTATAATATACTAGGGGCCCAGTGCACAAAAATTTGTGCACTGGGGTGGTGGGGGAGGGGGGTCCCTCGGCCCGGCCTGTGCCCTCTCACAGCTTGGGACCCCTCTGGGGATGGCCACCTGCTGGAGTGCCTGGCCAGCCTGGGTGAGGGGTCAATGTCTGTTTGCAGGCTGGTCAAGCACCCCAGTGGAGATCCTCACCCCAGAGGGTGTGGCAAGCCTTGATGAGGGGCCAAGGGCAGTTTTCAGGCTGGCCACAGCTCCCACTGACGCTCTGGGCCATTGCCTGGTGGCGCTGGCCACCCCATAGGCTTCCCAGGAGGGGGCATGGGGTCCCCCCAGCCCCCAGGCTTCTCCGCCGGGGAGGACATTCCAGTGTTGCTGGCCACCAGATCGGCCTCAGGGGGCTTGCGGAATCCCACTTGCCCAGGAGGCCGTTGGGGCCCCAATTGGCCTCCCGGCAGGGGGCTTTCGGGGTCCTGCTTGCCCCGGGAGGCCGTTGGGGCCGTGATCGGCCTCCCGGCAGGGGGCTTGCGGGGTCCCGCTTGCCCCGGGAGGCCTTTGGGGCCGCAATCGGCCTCCTGGCAGGGGGCTTGCGGGGTCCCGCTTGCCCCGGGAGGCCTTTGGGGCCGCAATCGGCCTCCTGGCAGGGGGCTTGCGGAGTCCCGCTTGCCCCGGGAGGCCGTTGGGGCCCCGATCGGCCTCCCGGCAGGGGGCTTGCAGAGTCCCGCTTGCCCCGGGAGGATGTTCCGGCTGTGATCGGCCTCCCGGCAGGGGGATTGCAGGGTCCCGCTTGCCCCGGGAGGCCTTTGGGGCCGCAATCGGCCTCCCGGCAGGGGGCTTGCGGAGTCCCACTTGCCCCCGGAGGCCTTTGGGGCCCTGATCGGCCTCCCGGCAGGGGGCTTGCGGGGTCCTGCTTTCCCCGGGAGGCCGTTGGGGCCGCGATCGGCCTCCCGGCAGGGGGCTTGCAGAGTCCCGCTTGCCCCGGGAGGATGTTCCGGCTGTGATCGGCCTCCCGGCAGGGGGATTGCAGGGTCCCGCTTGCCCCGGGAGGCCTTTGGGGCCGCGATCGGCCTCCCGGCAGGGGGCTTGCGGGGTCCCGCTTGCCCCCGGAGGCCTTTGGGGCCGCGATCGGCCTCCCGGCAGGGGGCTTGCGGGGTCCCGCTTGCCCCGGGAGGTCGTTGGGGCCGCGATCGGCCTCCCTGCAGGGGGCTTGCGGGGTCCCGCCAGGCTGGTCCCCGCTTCCCCCATAGCTTCTCCACGGGGGAAGGCATCTGGCAGCCCAGGGCCCCAGATACCTTCCCAGGACCCAGGCTCCCAAGATGGCGGACCCCAGGGCTGCGGCCTCCGCCATCTTGGCTGGGCTAATTTGCATACAGTCACTCTGAATGGCTGATGGGTGTGGCTTAGGCCGTCCCAGAAGAAACGGTTAATTTTAATATTACGCTTTTATTAGTTTAGATATTTATTGATTGATTTCAGAGAGGAAGGGAGAGGGGGAGAGGGATAGAAACATCGGTGATAAGAGAGAATCATTGATGGGCTGCTTCCTGCACAGCCCACACTGGGGATCGAGCCCGCAACCAGGACATGTGCCCTGACCAGGGAATCGAACCGTGACCTCCTGGTTCATAGGTCGCCACTCAACCACGAAGCCACAGCAGTTGGGCATGGCTTCTCATTTTAAAGCCAGGGGTTGAAGTCAAGAATCACATGACTACAACAGTGAAAACACCCTTACCCTTCAACTAAACTATTAAATTACAGAATTTAATAATAGTAAAACAGTCATAACAATACTAAACATTTATGGAGTGTATCACATGCCTAATGATGAGGTTTCCATGCATTCTCTACTTGCTCCCCACAACAACCATAAAGGGAAGTACCATCACTGCTATCACTGCCCCAATGTAACAGGTGAAGACATCAAGGCTTGGTCAAGGCAAGTCATTTACACAAGGTCATGCAACTAGCAAATGATGGAGCTGCTATGTCTGCCTCCGAAGCTTGTGTTCTTAGCCATTATGCCATCTTGTCCCCCAAAATGGAATATGCACAATGGTACCCCTACTCCCCAGGAGAGCCGAGGATGCTGACCACGAACCTATCCCTACTATAAGTGCATGGTACTGCCTTCTTCCAAGAGCCTCACTGAATATTCCTGAAGGATCCTCCCTCTAGCTTCCCAGCCCTCACAATAATAAGCCCCACAGAGTAGCTGTTGATATTAACACTAGCATCATTGTGGTTTCTCTTTTTCTGAATATTTTATTACAATTTTACCTTGACTCTCTTTACCCAGACAATTATTTAGGAATGTGTTTTGTTAAATTCCAAATGCATAGATTTTGAGTGGTTGGCTCTCTTCTGTTAATTTATAATTGCATTACATTGTAATCAACTAACATTGTAATCAACCACCTATATGATATTAAAAAATGTTTAGCCCGGCAGGCATGGCTCAGTGGTAGAGCATCGACCTATGAACCAGGAGGTCACAGTTTGATTCTCAGTCAGGGCACATGCTTGGGCTGCAGGCTCGATCTCCAATGTGGGGCATGCAGGAGGCAGCCATTCAGTGATTCTCTCTCATCATTGATGTTTCTATCTCTCTCTCCCTCTCTGAAATCAATAAAAAATATTTTTTTTAAATGTTTAACTTGTTGAAATTTCTTTGACCTGTTTTCCCCCCTCTATATTTATCTTACTCTCTTAAAGCAATGTGTAGGGTAACGTAGGAGCTTTTACAAAAAAAAAAAAACTAAGCCAAATGCTTCTTGAGACAACTGAGTCAGAATCCCCAGGTGCAGGTCCAGGCATTGCATTTTTACCTGCCCCTTCATACCCCACAGCGATGACTTTCCCTTACATCACTGATTGAAAACCTCAGCTCCTCAACTATTTTGTGGATTTGAAGTCTGAGGAATTGGGAGGCTAGGAAAAAATTGCAGGAGCAGAGAGGACACATTGGAGATGAAGAATTCTGCTTGGTAGTAATTATTAAGTAATTATTTTTAATATCATCTTTGTGCCTCACTTATCTTTGTATGCACAACGCCTGGCAAAGAGAAGCCACTAATTAATGTGGGTGAGTAGATGAAATCAGAAGCATCACACGTTGCTGGCTAAAGGTCTGTGTAACAGAAATAAAACCTAGGTTATGTTCTGAAATATCAGTGGTTGTGAGGTGTGACGACATTTACACTACTTTTGTATCTTTTCTCCATGTACAATGTTGGGCATGTAGTAGACACTTCATAAATATGTCTTAAATGTAATTAAAACAATGCAAATTTATCATCCCAGAGTCCTGTAAGTCAGAAGTTCAAAGTGGGTCTTACCGGGCTAACTGAGGTGCTGGCAGGGCTGCACTCCCTCCTGGGGACCCCAGGAGAGAACCCGTGGTCTTGCCTTTTCCAGCTTCAAGTGGCTACCACTTCTTTAGTTTATGGCTTCTCTCCATCTTCAGAGCCATCGACAGCAGATCTCTCTCACAAAGCCATTTTTCCATGTCTAACTTTCTTGTCCCTGCCTTGCTCGTTTAAGGACACTTGTGGTTACATGTCACTAACTGAATATTCCAAGACAGACTCCTTATTTTAAAGCCAGCTGATTAGTGACTTTAATTCCCCTTGCCAGGTAACATAACATAGTCACAGGTTTGGGGAGCCCTTATTCTGTCCACCACAGCATGTAAAGCAAACAGAAAGGAAGAAGAATAGAGGAAGACATGACAATGAATGGACGAAATGAGGTGGTGATAGTAATAACAGTGATAACATTATAGAGTATAAAGGTTGGCACATTAGACTATAAGATTTTGGAACAAAGCAAAAAAATGTTCTCTATTCAAAGCTATCAGCTAAGTTCAAGTGCAAACACACACACACACACACACACACACACACACACAGTAATATCCTGGTTAGCTGATGCCACAGCAGGGATAATACTGTTTACTAATCAGACAGCCTAAACAAGAAATGATTGTTATGTTAGTTTACAGAACTTTTGTAGCAAATGTTCTCAAGTTCCTTTCTTCCTGAAGGATTATTTTCTTGCCCCTTCCAGTCTAGCGTGCCTCTAATATTTCTGGAAAATGTCTAGGAGGATGGATAAACGTCTCAGCATTTGTCTGCTCTGCTTAGCTGTCACTGTAGAAGGACAGGTAGGGACTGTCTGAGCGCCCTGCAGAAACTCAGCACCGCTGGCTGAGTCAGAGGGGAAGGCTGACCCACATCGCCCCCTGGTGCCGGGAAGCAGAGAAACCGTTTACTATGGCTACCCTACCTGGAAGGAATTCCGTGACTTTGGAAAACAGTTGTTTATAGAGAGTGAAGTTCGCCGGGGCTTTTAGAATCTACTCTTCTTGTTACTTTAAACCTATTTATTGGGAAATTCTCTAAAATATATTACACAAAAAGAATAACCATACTGAGTTAATACTGCAAAAGAGGACATAAAAGCATAAAATAAATTATTCATTTCCTTGCCTTGTAAAGAGTACTATAAATGCAAAGTTAACAATTCTTTTTGGCTGTGAATCTCAGTTCTTTTACTCTTCCTTACAGTAGACAGAATGCCAATATTCCTTTTTTAAGGGGGAGGGGGTGTTTTTGTTACTGCTGTTTTGGTCTCTTGCCTCCTCTCTTGCTGTCAGTGGTCACGTCTTGATTTTGAGTTGGCCTGTGTGGCTTCCGTTAAAAGCTTCCTTCCCTTTCTCGTTTGCTGTGGAAACAGTAACTAGGATACCAAGCTAGTAAGTTTAAGTAGCAATGAGGTTTAAAAGGCCCCTAGTAAGCCCTCCCTTACAAGTGTGTGAGATTTAAGACAAGACTCGAGTGACTTCGCACACAGGACTGCCGGACTGCCAATTTGTGACAGTCTGACATCTATTTGGCGACTTGGAAGCTATTTTTACCTCATTTCTATTTTTGCTCTGAATAGGTTAGTGTGAAATCGTTGTTTTGGCAAGATGGAATACTGCTGCATTTTTCCGATTTGCCAAAGATTTGAAATGGGGTAAAAGTTCCTCAGTCCTGCCCTAACCGGTTTGGCTCAGTGGATGGAGCATCGGCCTGCAGACTGAAGGGTCCCGGGTCCGATTCTGGTCAAGGGCATGTTCCTTGGTTGGGGGCACATCCCCAGTAGGGGGTGTACAGGAGGCAGCTGATCGAAGTTTATCTCTCATCGATGTTTCTAGCTCTCTGTCCCTCTCCCTTCCTCTCTGTAAAAATCAATAAAATATATTTTTAAAAAAAAATTTTTTTAAGTTCCTCAGTCCTGGGATCAGGAGAAAAAAGGAAAAGGATGACTTCCAATGCTTAGGGCAATTTGATATGAAACCAGGGCTGCATGTGCATTAACAGACTATACAAAGGATGGCTTATCTGCTCATGGGAAACCATGCAGCTATGAGCTGTGTGTACCATGCATACACTAACTGGAAAATATGGTCATTGTTGTGGGGGAAGTACACTTACGTTTTTTAAATGCTGCTCTCTTTGCCCCCAGGGGACAGTTCTGAAATATAGTCACAAGATCCCTTAAGAGGTACCAGCAGGACCTAGCATGTCACCACGGCACTGCCCCACTCCTGGTGCGTTTAAAAGCGCTCTCTCTCTCTCTCTCTCTCTCTCTCTCTCTCTCTCTCTCTCCTTCCTCCTGCTCCCTGTGATCACTTAAGTCACTGCACACAAGCCTGGGTCTCAGGCTTTGCCTTTGACACAAACCACCTAAAGACACTGTCAATCCACTCACCGGCTGATAGGCACTTAGGCTGATTCCAAATCTTAGCTATTGTAAATTGTGCTGTTATGAACATAGGGGTGCATATATCCTTTCTAATTGGTGTTTCTGGTTTCTTGGGATATATTCCTAGAAATGGGATCACTGGGTCAAATGGGAGTCCCATTTTTAGTTTTTTGAGGAAACTCTGTACTGTTCTCCACAGTGGCTGCACCAGTCTGCATTCCCACCAGCATTGCACAAGGGTCCCTTTTCCTCCGCATCCTTGCCAGCATTTGTCATTTGTTAATTTGTTGGTGATAGCCATTCTGACAGGAGATGGTATCTTATTGTCGTTTTGTTTTTTTTGTTGTTGTTTTTTTTTAAATTTATCTTTATTGTTCAGATTATTACAGTTGTTCCTCTTTTTTCCCCCATAGCTCCCCTCCTCCCAATTCCCACCCCAACCTCTGACCTTGTCCCCCCATTGTCCTCATCCATAGGTGTACAATTATTGTCCAGTCTCTTCACGCATCCCCAACACCCTTAACCCCCGAAAATTGTCAGTCCACTCCCTTTCTATGC
>PVJC01042466.1:0-14925 GCA_004026665.1 Murina feae
CCCAGGAGCACCTTTTGACCTTCCCAAGACTATCAACACAGGCAGTGTTTTGAGTCCATATGTGTTCATGATGAATCAGTGAAGAAAACATGTTTTTCAGTTTAGCAACAAACAGAAGATAATGCTTTTTAATGAACTACAAGACAGTGATGGTTGTTAGAACATTATCAGTCATAGCAAGATGATAGCCATTGAGTGTTATCATGGTGCACGTCTACCTGTTCTGTCTAATTTATAAACCATGCATAATTCTAAGAAGTCTTCTTAATAATTAGCATCAAGCTTTGCTAACATTAGTCAACTTTTCAAACATTGGCCATCAAAAACCAGCAACACTGATATGTTTCTATTTTCATACCACTAGGTCATCTGATGGTGATGGTAATGATTTTTTAAAGATGGAGAAAAAGAAGCTCATTACATCACTCTGATTTCAGTATTTAGAGATGCTAGGCAAGAACCTACAGCATAAATTTTTTGAGAGATGTCAACAAGGCCCATTAAATTTACAGAACAATGTAGGAAGCAAACTTAGAAGTAAACTGTGTCTTACATAATTCTCAATTTTCTTATACCCTGAGATTTCATCCACTGTACTTTCCTACTTATAGTTGCTATGGGATGAATTGTATCTCTCCAACCCCCAAGCTAAATTCATATATTGAAGCTCTAATCCTCCAAAGTTATAATATTTAGAGATGGAATCTTTGGGGATAACTTTAGATGAGGTAGTGAGGGTGGGGCCCTCATAATGGGATTAGTGCCCTTATATGAAGAAACCAAGAGAGGGCTCTCTCTATCTCTCTCAGGATCACAGCAAGAAGGCAGTTGTCAGCAAGCCAGAAAAAGGGTCCCTACCAGACACCAACCCTGCTGGAATGTTAACTTTGGACTTCCAGCATCCAGAATTGTGAGAAATTAATTCCTGTTGTTCAAGCCACCCAGTCATTGCCATTTTGTTATGGTATTCTATGCTAAGATATTGTATTAGCCAAATTCCCTGAAATTAATGGATAAATAACACAAACCAAATTTGTTTATATAGACTCTAAAGTACAGTAACTCTCAAAGAAGAAAATTTAAGAATGTTGTCCAGTCAAAACCTTATATATAATGATTTTAACTTATTAGTTATTTATTTAGGTAAATAGCAATGTCACAAAGAAAGATGTCGGGAGACCCGGGTTATATATTAACATTATCTCTAGTTGCTATGCAATCTTGAGAGTCTCTTAAACAGCTCAGGTTGATCAGTATACTTTCCTTGAAAAAATGATTGGTCTGAAACATTTCTGGGCTCCTTTTAAGTGTCAAAGTTCTCTGACAGCTAGTGTGCTTGACAATGATGGAAGGCAACTCCCACTTACCATTCTGTTCTCGCTGCACTCCTGCTGCCAGAAGGTCAGGTTCCCCAAGGCTGATGTCATTCAGCCTGGTCCCCAGACACTCCATACAGAGATGCTTGCACCACTCCTCGGCCTCCAGCTCTGAAAATGACCACACACCATCAGAGTCAAGCAATGCTGCACAGGAATGATGGGGGAGCACTGCTTCCCGGACCATTTCTGCAGGGAATTAGGTAATGTTAAAGTCTACCCTAAGAACACAAAGATGCTATACTCAATGAGGTGGGGGGAGGGGAATCCCCACAATTATTTCCCCCTGCTTGACATTATATTTTAAGGTGATTTAAAATTATTTCAAAGCACTTTAACTCATTTACAAAACACATAAAGTATTTGTTTACTATCCTGTATATTTTAGGTTGATTTGAGTTTTGAGTGGCAATTCCTTAGAAAAATTAGTTAAATATAAAGTGAAAATCAATACATGAATAGTTGACAATGTCAGACTAGATTAAGCAAGTGTAAGTTTTGCCCAATTTGACAGATTTGTGTGGGTTGCAAGTCTGATCCCTAAGTCAATCTGAACTGCAATGGATCATAGGTCAGCACACGTATGTGACAGTTTTGGAGTGTGTTTGTTTCTAACATCAGAAGTAAGATCTTCTTACTTTAAAAAATTTGGGATATGCCCTAACTGGTTTGGCTCAGTGGAGAGAGCATCAGCCTGCAGACTGAAGGGTCCCGGGTTTGATTCCGGTCAAGGGTATATACCTTGGTTTTGGGCACACCCCCAGTGGGGGTATACAGGAGGCAGCTGATTGATGTTTCTCTCTCATCGATGTTTCTAACTCTCTATTCCTCTCCCTTTCTCTCTGTAAAAAATCAATAAAATATATTAAAAAAATTGGGATAGACTACTAAACGTATTAATCCTCTGTATCAAATGCTAATTATTTGAGATGCTGATTAGATAACCACTCTTTTTACTCCTATTACTTCTCAATTTGTTTATTTTCTCAACTTTTTTCTTTGATTGAAATATCACAATGTCTGATTGAGTCTTGTCGTTTCTAACACTTACACAAACATACATACATTTGATTCTAACATAAGCCTTGTGTAGGGGAGGTGGCTAAAGGGTTAAATTTGTACCTGGGTCCCATAACATCATTTGTCATTGGTCAGCACCAAGACCAAATTGGAACCCAGGTCTTCCAGCTGTCTTTAATATGCAGAGATCTGAAAAAAGAGTATGAGGTCCAAAATTTTGGGCCAAACTCCCAAAAACCCCTCCATAGAAATCGGTTAAGAACTCTTTGCCCCCTTGCCAGAGAGAGACATTCCTGACTTTTCCATGTAACACAAATCTATACCAGAACAGCTTAATATCGATTTCCCTCACATCTTTCCTTGCTCTCTGTGGATGACATTTCAACCTTTTTCTTGGCATTTTAAACTCCCCATGAAAAGTTATCTGTGACAGGTCTTCTTTACTCCATGGATTTAATACCAACTGCTCTGCTCCACGGTCAGCACCATCTAGCCTGGGGAATATTTTCTTCCTGTGCTAGTCACACTGCCTTAGCATCAAAAATAAGTTTGACCAGTGAGATGTCAAGGCAAATTTGCCATTCACTTTTAGTTTTAAAAAATTTAAAAATAAACTTAAAATTTTATAATGAATTTTAGAGAGGAATGGAGAGGGAGAGAGAGAGAGAGAGAGAGAGAGAGAGAGAGAGAGAGAGAGAGAGGATATCCTTGTAATTCAGATGTTGTCAAAGGTTCATTTCATTCTTAGGCTTTCACTGTGAATTCACTGTAAGTCAGGAAATGCGCTAGGAGGAGGTTGTATGAAAATCACATTTTTTTCCTGTTCTCAGTGATCTTCAAGTCTAGGTGGGTAGCAGGTGAGTTGGTATATGGTACTCTGGAGGGCTTAGCCAGGTAGTAAATAGGGAATGATGCCAAGGGTCAGTAGCAAGAAAGGAATCTGTTCAGGGACCAGCAGGATAAGCAGGGAGAAAGTGTAGATGTGTGTCTGTGTGTGGTGGGTATCTATATGTGAGTACGAGGGTATTTGTGAGCATGTGACAGTGTATGAGTGTGCATGTTAGTGTGGGAGGTATTTGAGAGAGAGAGAGAGAGAGAGAGAGAGAGAGAGAGAGAGAGAGAGAGAGAGAGAGAGAGAGAGAGAACGTATTGGAGGAATCAGGCTGAACTGAAGAGGTTGGCTAGGGGCTGAGTTGGGAAGGCATGTCCAAGGCAGTGAGAGTGACCACCTGTGAACAGCTAGGGAAGGTCCTAAGTTCACATAGTAAAATCAGCCAGCATGCTACCCATTCTCTGCAAGATTTTACCATGTTTAGTTCAATTAGATCAGCCCAAAACTTCATCTCAAAACTATTAACCTTTGTAATCTGCATACTTGATCTTACAAGTTGAATTTGTTTGGGTATTATAAAAGTTTGTTTTTAAATCTGTTTTTGAAAGTCACCTTTCAAATAATGATAAGTTTACCCTATATTTGTTCTTTCTTAGGCAAACTTTGTGTATTAAAGTCCTTTAATATTTTAATGCATGTTAATTTATTTTGTCTCATAATTATTTAGCCATTGATTTTCTCTAAATTATCTTCTGTCTTTCAGCTTTCCATGTTGTTTTTCTTACAGAAATGAGATTAAATACAAATGGGATAAGATGAATCCATTGCATTATAACTATTTTTTTTTCCATAGATTAAGTGCCTTTTATTTTGTTGTTTCATCTCTCAAACTTCCATTTTGGTCTACACATAGTGTATGAATAATTAAACTTCTTTATGGAGGAATAAAGGCCTAAAACATTCTATAACTTTTGCTATGATTTCCTCTCCCTGATGGGAGTGCTTTTTCCATTAAGCTTTTTTTCTGAAGAACTTACAACTATGTTCAAATTACTAATTCAGGTAAATGACTTTTCTCTAGGAAAGAAACCCATGTAATATTTTCATTATGGGCAGGATTAGTTAAATGAAGAAATTCAATAACTTCCAAAAGAAAAATGGAAAGATAGTTGGAAATAACAAGACAAATGGAGAAGAGAGACCAAAACTAAATGAGTGAATTATGAGCCAAATGGGTTTACTGATTGTAGGGAAAAATGATGATCAGAAATGGTGCAAAATAGAAATAGACTCAAAAGTGAATGGCTCCTTCCTGAGTTTCCTTCCATCCCTTCATCACAGAATTCTGATTCTATAGCCCTTTGAATCAGAAGAGCCCTTTACACAGCAAACCCTTGATAGACACCTATCTATATATAAAAGTCTAATATGCAAATTGTCCCCATGGGAGTTTGACCAAAAGGCTGATTGCTAGCTATGACATGCACTGACCACCAGGGGGCAGCGCAGGATGAAGGAAGGTCCTGGCCAGCAGCCAGAAGGCTCCGATCGGCCCTGATTGCTGGCCAGGCCTAGGGATCCTACCTGTGCAAAAATTTTGTCCACCGGGCCTCTAGTTAATGAATAAATTACATTCAAGATGTGTTACTTTCACTAAATGTAGACCACACTAACAACATGAAAGTTAAATGACCCAAACTGGGCTACATTTGAAAACAGTGAACGATTTTCATCACATGTACAGAAAACAGGTTGTCAGAAACATTTAGCAAAATTAAAAATAGCACCAAGTCACTTCTGTGCTAATTTAATGTAAGATGCAGGCGAGACTTGTTTTGTGCACAGATAAGAAATTATTATATTTACTCCTCACCGGATTTAGCATTTATTAGTAATCTTGAGAAAATGTAGGTAAAAATCATCTTGTTTTATCTTCAGCAAACCCAGCAATTCTAAAGTACATCAAATTTTTTTATATTGAGTGATAAATATTCTTTCTATATTTATTAAACTCTTCTTAAATGCATGATTTCCTAGAAAGTGAAGAAAAATATCTCCCCATGTGTGCTATTCCTTATGAATATAAGGATCTAGCTATTGTCATTCAAAAATTTTCAGAGTTATAAAAATATACACACTAATTAGATGATGCTTTTGATTCTTAAAAGTTGGCACCTACTTGTTAATTCACTAGCCTAAGTTGATATTTTATGACTTTTCTTTTTCTCTCACTTTTTCTTTTGGGAGACAGGAAACCAGGTAAAACCTAAATTCTTGCTTCAGCAAAGATGGAAAGACTGTGTCTTTGTTTCGCAGGAAACAGAGAAAGTGCCTTTTCCAATGAAGTCAAATTGGTCAGGTTGATCAGTTCTG
The DNA here is from genome assembly GCA_004026665.1 of Murina feae. Taxonomy (NCBI): domain Eukaryota; kingdom Metazoa; phylum Chordata; class Mammalia; order Chiroptera; family Vespertilionidae; genus Murina; species Murina feae. The sequence continues at coordinate 5,602 of PVJC01042466.1, forward strand.
AGAGGGGCAAGCTTTTAGTGTTTTTTTCCAAGTAGAAAACATGGTTATTTCCTCTCCCTGAAGTTCCCTCATTTGCTCCCTCTCACTTCCTCTCACACTTAATAATCCTTTAAAACTGGTTTCAAGTATGACCAGCTCAACTTAACTCCTTCAGTCCCATGTTTAGGTTTGACAACTTCCTCCGTGTTTCCACAGCACTTTGGACATACTCTTATCACGGCCCCTGTATATCACTGAGTTATTTGTCTGCCCTTCCCAACCAACATACTTACTAGTAAGACACTGGAGTGTGGGAAACCTACTCCATTTAGTCACTCTAGACCCTAGTTCAGCACCTAGCTATGGAAACGAATAATGTGGAATGAGTAAGTGGGACAGGAAGTTAAAGATAAATTAATTCTAGGTCCAAGTGCAGATAATTTAGTCATTTGCTGGATGTATTGAGGTCTCTATTTATCCCCATTTAAGTGGAGATTGCAACTTTTGCTATTCATCTAGATAAAAGAGGGCTGTCTGCTACCTCACTACATTATACCAGGTTTCTTTGGTTCACGATTTTTCGTTACATTTTTCTGTATCAACCAACTTTAGCTTAGATTATGCTGTGAAAGAAACAGCCCTGCAGTCTCAGAGGATTTCTATGACAAAAGTGTTTATTTCTTGCTCCTGCCCTTGTTGGATGCAGGTCAGCTTTAGCTATGCTCCAGGTTTCTTTCTGTAGGACCAGGCTGGAAAGGCAGCCTTTAACCCAGTCTCAAGGTAAAGAGGGTCAAACATAGACAGAACCAAGCAGAGCCATTAACATCAGATGTGGGACATGTCAATGCCTCCATATTCCACTGGCAAAAGCATGTTTGTGGAAAAGGAGGTTCAATATTTGCCCAGAGCAAGGGAGGTGGTCATTGGGAACAGTACCAGGCTATCACAAGGGACTCCTCTTTCCCCGCCTCTTTACTTTCCCTCACTCGCTGTCCTTACTCTCATGTGCATTATCTCATAAGAAGTACTTCCTTTCTGTTTTTGGTTTTCTTCTTCCTAAAGACTATATTTTTAGCACTTCTTTCTGTGATGACATAGATTAATACGTTTCCTTATTTTTTTTTACTTCTAAAAATACCTTTCTACCTTCACCCTTACATGACAATTTATTTTTATTTTTTAAAATATATTTTATTGATTTTTCACAGAGAGGAAGAGAGAGGGATAGAGAGCTAGAAACATCGATGAGAGAGAAACATTGATCTGCTGCCTCCTGCACACTCCCCACTGGGGATGTACTCTCAACCAAGGTACATGCCCTTGACCGGAATCGAACTGGGACTCTTGAGTCTGCTGGCCAACACTCTATCCACTGAGCCAAACTGGTCAGGGAGACAATTTATTTTAATTGCTATTTTTCTCCAGAATTTTGAAAACATATTTCTAGTGTTTTCTATTTATTGTTGCAATATTGAGTCATCTGTTCATCTGTCATTTCTTTCTAAAAGTTTCTGTTTTCTTTGTGGCTGCTTTATATGTAATTTTGCATATTCACACATGTGTTTACATGTTGGCTTGATGTAACCCTCGAAGACAATGTATTTTCTTCATTTCTAGGACCTTATTCATATGTTAATATTTTAATCTCTTCATATTTTGTGCTGCATTCTTGATAGTTTCAGACTTATTTTCTAACTAGAGGCCCAGTGCATAAAAATTTGTGCACTCAGGGGGGGAGGGTGGTCCCTCAGCCCAGTGTGTGCCCTCTCACAGTCTGGGACCCCTCAGGGCATGTCCACCTGCTGGCTCCCCTGGGGGAGCGGGCCTAAGCTGGCAGTCAGACATTCCTCTGGCAGCCCGGGAGCCCTTGGGAGATGTCCACTTGTCAGCAGGGAACAGGCCTAAGCTGCAGTCAGACATCCTTAGCACTGCTGAGGAGGCGGGAGAGGCTCCCACCACCACCACTGTACTGGCAGCCATCAGCCTGGCTTGTGGCTGAGCAGAGCTCCCCCTGTGAGAGTGCACTGACCACCAGGGGGCAGCTCCTGCATTGAGCATCTGCTTCCTGGTGGTCAGTGTGTGTCATAGTGACCAGGCATTCCCAGTCATTCTGCTGTTAGGGTCAATTTGCATATTACCTCTTTATTATATAGGATTAACTAGTGATCTCCTTAAAAATCTAATTTTATTCAATCCTTTGCAAGTCAATGGCTTTTAAAAATATTTAGAGGTTCTAGTGGTGTATTTAGCATATAATTTTTTAATATTAATAAGTCCTTCCAAAATATGTCTATTTCTTTCTTATACTTATTTATTTCAAATATAATTACTTTATATTCTTTTAAAACTTTTCCTATTTTTTGCCATTCTGGGGTGCTAGTTTTCCTTTTTAAAAAGCAGATGACTTTCTCTCATTGTGGTTTGTACAGTTTTTAGAAACAAATATATTTTTATTGATTTTATGGAGAGAGGAAGGGAGAGGGTGAGAGAAACATCGACATGAGAAACATTGATTGGCTGCCTCCTGCACACACTTTCCTGGGGATCAAGCTTGCAACCCTGGCATATGCCCTGACCAAGAGTCAAACCAGTGACCTTTCGATTCATGGTACCACACTCAACCAACTGAACCATTCCAGCCAGGCTGTACAGCTTTATTGTACGGTTATCATCAGAAAGATGGAAACCTCAAAAGCTGGTGACCCTTAAAACTTCTCAACAAAAACATTCATAGTTTGCTACCTTCAAAGTCTTACAGAAGTGAGCAATCATGAAAGAATTTTTAAATTTAATATCAGGTTGGATTCTTTCCTTATGCAAATAGTTTATCAGTAAATCGCATTCAAGTGTGTTGAGACTTCATTTAGATAACTGTTCTCCACAGACCTCTGAGACTGATGTCAGCCCTGCTCAGTGCTTGCTCAGGGCATCAAGTGGAGTTGTGCTATTACTTTCTCTAGGAAGAGAAGAGCACTTGCAGAGCCAGATTTTATGCAAATAATTCAAGTCCACAGCTTCCATGTTGACACAATGTTATATATCCTACCCTAGTGATGTTTATTAACCAAAGTTATTTGAACTCCTGTGTTGCTATATTGTATAACTACAATATTGAATAAGCCAAAGTCCTTCTATTAACTGCTTTCTCTCTTGGCTCCTTTTCTGGGTATGATTATTGATATTTGATTGAATGTTGGAAAGTATATATGAAACATTATAAAGATAACTTTATATCTAAAGTTATAGGATCTAAATGATGTTAGCTTTGTCTAGAGAAGGTTTAGTTCAGCTTTTTGCTAGTAGCTAGAGACTTATCAACTTCATTCAGCCTGGGACTCAGATGACTCAAATTTGGGTTTCTGTCTTTGACAGTACTGGTTCAAATTTAATTTTTTTTTTAAATCTCTGGAGTACAGCAGTTCAGGATTCCACCAGAATCTGGGATATTTACAAGGTTTCTTTGACACTGAATTCCACATTTGACTTCCAGTATCATGGGGCTATTGAACACTCTCTAGCCACCACTCTCACTTTGTCCTCTCAGCACCTAGTAGTTACTTAGCCAACAGTAAGTAGCTTAGGAAGCAAAGTAGAATTATATGACAAGTTCACTTCTCCATGCTTCCTTCTCTCCAGGATCTTGTTTCAACTTGGCAACTATCTAAACTTGATTTTTTCCCTCCATAATCCTACAAGTCTGCCTGAAACTTTCTCAGCTATCTCTTCATGGCCTCTTCTTTCTACTTGGGTCTCAGCCATTGGGATCTATGCTACTTATAACTTGGCAACCCAGTGACAGGCTTCGTGTAGGGGACTCTCCAAAGGGATGTTCATAAGTGATTTATTGTAGAGTTAGTGGCCAAGTATCATTTTTTAAGAAGTCTAATTATTAGAATTACATTCCACAAACAGTTGAATATAGGAAGATTTGACATCTTTTATATTCTATAAAGATGTATGTATTTATGTGGGTCTTGCACATTTCTCAGATTGTCTATTCCTAAGAATTTTATGGGAATTTTTGTCACTGGAAATAAAGTCATTTGTTTTCATTACCTTATATAGATATGTATTGCTTTTTGTAAGTCATTAATTTCTGCATATGGATCTTCTATCAAGCCACTTTACTGAACTCATTAATTCAAATTCATTTTCAATTGATTTTTTTAGCATTTTCTAATTAGATAATCATAGAGTTTGTCATGACTCAACTATTTTTTTTTAAAAAAGCAGTTATGCAGAAAATTTCCTCACAGCAATATAAATGAATTGCCAAGCTCCGAGACTATCTGTTGTGGCTGATAAGTTTCTTCAACTTAACAGAAGTGGGTAAACTCCTGGCATGAGAGGGCATGTCTCAAGCTAACAGACGCTTGTCTCATTATTACTACAGGTTTGTGAAAATCCAGTCTATACAATGAAAGGCATCATTTTTCAGACATCTGACAAAGAGACTTGGTTAATGTCATCGTGAATTATTTCTCTTAGAAATTTTTCATTGTAGAAAGAAGCTTTGAGAAAAGAAAGCCTTGATGTAACTATTTTAAAAATGAATATGGATTTACTATCTTTCTTTTTTATAATTAGATGAACCTTTTACACTTTATGAGTGATAGCTGTTGAAAAATACATTAGCGTCCCTCTCATGCCTAGGGTTTGCAGGTGTCCTTCCTTAGAGGGGGACATCATCACAACTCCTCCAATGGGAAGTTGTGTGGATAATAGGAGAGGTCAGGGAAATTTTCTCTCCAGAAAACGATTGGGACTCGAGAACATGCCATCTGGATACTACACTCTAATAATATCATATCCACTGGGATTATGTGCTTGATAGTACAAACCATGTCTCTCTCTTTTTGTGTGTGTGTGTAGTTAAGCTCATGTTCTCTTCCTTGATTTATAGATTTCTTTTTTATAATGTACATCTCAAACTGGCCAGGGATTTTACCTTCTGCATAGGAATCAATAAATAAAAAGGAATTTACTGCCGTTCCTAATTGCATGGACAGTCATTTGAGTGCACATGCCAATAGGGTGTTGTTCTGATTATTTTCTATAAACTCCATGGAGGCACAAGCAGGCCATGTTTTGGCTCTCAGCCAAAGACAGGGTGAGCCATTCAGGACTGTGTAAATCTCAGGCATTGAAGTTCCACCCACCACTTAGTACGGGGTGTTCAGTGCAGACAATTTCATGCCCTCGTATCTTCTAATTCTAGTCTTTATTCCAGAGCTATTAATAGGAATTTTAATGTGATTTTTAAGTTCCCTGGTAAAAGGTCATTTATATAAACTCTCAACAATGGATGCTGAAGACATCCTTTTCATCCTTCAATGGAACAGAGAAGGGAAATGGATGTTTTATTTTTTTGCTTTTGTTTTGTCAGAAACAATGTATTTGTTTGCACCTAACTTATAAATATTCAGAAATTCAGCACAATAGCATCTACAAAACCAGCAACCTTTCTATGATCCAACTGCCCTTCCTTCCCTCATTCCCTGCGGTCCCTGCATCTCTCTGTTCCTATGATTTGATTTGAGTACTCCTGTCATTCAGCAAACAGGTGGTTAAGCTTCTGCTAGGAGCAGGGCAGGTTTTCAGTTGCTGCCAGCCATGCACAGATAAACTGCTCTCAGAAATGTGTGGATTTGGAACCAACTTTGGCATGGCTAGGCCATTAGTCCAATGGCCTTGAGTTGAAGGTAGGGAACAGCCACACTTTTCCAACTCTAAAGTGCTCTCCTCCTAAAATTGTGCCTCTCCTGAGAAAAGATAAGATAAAAATGGCGTCAAAGGAAAACACAAACTGATAAGGAAGCTTAAAGACAGTGAGGTGATCTTTGAGGTAGAGTTTGAGATCCCACTTTGAATAAATGGAGAATTGACAAGGAAAAGAATGGAATGCCAGACTGAGGCTGTGTTTGGGGCATGTTTGGGAACAGCAATTTGTCAGTCAGTTGGCATTAGGAGAATAGCACAGTGTCTAGCTGGCATGTGGAGCGCGTGAGGGCCCGCCAAGCATTCAGGTTTTAATAGGCAAGATGGAGGCATCAGAGCCCTTTGGTTACTAGAACTACACTGACGGTTGATCTGGCATTGATATAGGCAACAGATTGTGCAGATAGGCTGGAATCAGGGAAACCAGTTAAAATGGTCACTAAGAAAAAGACCTTTGGCTAAAGGTGCATATGGTTACCTGGGAAACAGGCCATAGTCTCTCACCATCAGTTATCAGGGCCAACATCATCAACAGGACCATGATCCAGTTGAAAATATCAGAAGAGACTCTGGGGAGAATAATCCTACTCTGAATTTTCTTGAGAACAGGATAGAAATCCTATATAACAAAAGCCCAGTGACTGAAACAGTGGAATGACTAGAGACCAGAATGACCACAGCTCCTTGCCCTGACTGGCCTGCCTCCCAGTGAGAACCACCAGCCCAATAGGGAGCATGACCAGCCTCCAAACCACCTGCAGCCCCTCACCAGGGCCAGCCCCACCCCCCAGAAGGGACCCCCACCCTGATTGGGATGTGGCCGGCCAGCAAAACACCCATGGCCCTTGCCCCGGCCAATCCCACCTCTAGTGGGGACCCCCACCCAGATCTGGGGCCCCCACCAGGGCAGACCGGCTGGCCCCCACCTGTGCACTGGGTCTCTATCCTATATAATGAAAGGGTAATATGCAAATTGACCCTATCAGCAGAACAACCAGAACAACCACACAACCAGTCACTATGAGGTATGCTGACCACCTCTCGGTCCCTTTCCCCAGCCAGCAGGCTCTGATCACCCGATGGTGAACGGGGAACCAGGGGTGGGTATCAGGGGATGCAGGTGGCACCAGGCCAAGGCCCTGCCCCACCAGTCACCCCACACACAGAGGGCAACTGCAGTGGAGGTGAAGCCAGTGAGCAGGCAGGAATGGCTGACCTCTTGGTCCCTCCCTCTGGCAGGCAGGCTCCAATCATCGAATAGCAAACTGAGAACCAGGGGTGGGTGGTGGTGGAAAGTGGGGCTGGCTGCGAGCAGCTGGGGAAGATGGCCCTGATCGCAGGTCAGGCCTAGGGACCATACCCATTCACGAATTTCGTGCGCCAGGCCTCTCATAGAAATATAATTCCAGCCGTGTGAGTTGAGCCTCAGTAATGCTAATATGCCCCTTGTGTCCTAGTGACATTCACCATTTTCTTTCTGTCTCTCCTCCCCCATACCTCCTTCAATTCTCCCTTCTTTCTTGCATTAATTCAGTCACTTCCATACATTAGATGCTGTGCTTTGGTTATTCTCTAATTGCTAGGGAATGAAACAGTAAATAAGGCATCTCACTAGAATCCCACAGCATCAAAGGAGAGGGCAGTAAAGAAAGGTGTCACAAGGAAAAATGAGCACAAGGACTCATAGGAGAGCAGATCAGATTGTCAGAAAGCTATGAAAGAGCAGCTGGAAAGGACTTTATAGAGAAGGCAAGTGAGGAGCCAGCTCTGTTGAGTTCACAGAAATTCCTTTCTTCCTAACTGGCCAAGTTCTCCTCTCTCCCCAATCTTCATCAAGTGTGAGCTCTTGACTTTGGTTTTTCAAGCTGCAGGAAGGGTTTTCACTTCTGCAAAGAGTTTGCACTAAGACAATCATAAAATTGGAAGACATTTAGCAATATTTTGGCAAACTTTGTTTCTTGATTTCCAAGGACCATGGCAAAATGGCTCTTCAGAGTCTTAGATTTCCTTTTAGTCACATAGTATTGGAGAAATGGACACTGTGATTAAAGTTTTTTCTTGGTTCATGTTTTTTTATAGCTTCTGTTTTTCTTCTTTTACTCCTACCACCCCCAAGGTAGGAGAAAAGGCACAGAATTTGAAATTTAAAGTCTTGAGAGTTGATGTCCCAATTCTATTTATCAGCTGTGTGAGTTGAGCCTCAGTCTCTTCAGCTACAAAATGAGGAGGAAAGATTTCTCTCCCAAGATTGTAAATATGAAATGACAATAATGTACCTTGTAAATTGTGCAATCTCTCTTGAATATTGATTATTTTTAGTTGCTTTATAAAACCCTTTTTCTAACTAGTCAAAAACTTATTTTATATGGTATGATATCTATCATACATATATGTGTATGCATATTTTACATTTCCTTAAGCAAGCCTCAAATTTAGAGGATGCGCAGGTTCCTTCTTTGAACTGTTCTGATCAAAGAATCACATAGCAATAAACCACATAAGAGTTCATATATAAACCAAGAACATCAACTACAAATTGATGATCTAAATCAAATAAATGTGCTAAACAAAACTGAAGCCAAACATTAAGGTTCCTCTGACTCACCCTTGACCTGATAGAAGTTGAAAAAGTTATTAATTAGTTAAAAGTAGAAGTAAACATTTGTGGCTTTCTAATATCATAATACGAAGAATAACTGTACCTTAGATCAATATTTGCCAAACTTGTCCCTTGGGTAAAATAAATCACTTGATATGTTTGAGAATAATACAGATTCCTGGGTCTCCTCCTGAATCAGAATTATAAGAGATATTGGAATCGGTAGTTCACCTCAAAGATCAGGTAATTCCTATAACTAGGCAAGGGTATTATAGAATGTTTCTTAGCAGGAGTTGGCAAATCACACCTCCAGGGTCAAATCCAGCTTGCCATCTGCTTTTGTAAATAAAGCTTTATTGGAACACTGCCATACTCATTCATTTATTCATTGTCGATGACTACTTTCACACTGTAAGAACAAAGGCGAATAGTTTCAACAGACATTGCATGACCTGCAAAGCCTAAACTACTTACTACTTGGCTTTTTATTAAAAAAATTGCCAACCCTTACTCTAGAGGAATATCAAAGGCAATAGGAAGATTTCTGATCAAGGAATTAGAAGCTCCGAGTGATGGTCTGCTAAACAGCATGGGCCTTAGGTAAGACAATCAACTTTTCTGAAACCAAAGCATGCCCTCCATAATGACTGGACACTGGCAAAATGTAGATCTCCCAGGTCATGGAAATAAGATTTCTTTTCCTAAAAACTTAAAAGCCTGCCAACTAAAACATCAAGATCCCTTTGATATTTTGCTGAAAGTATTATTAACCTACCAAAGTAAATATGTAACTCACATCAATCGAAGGCTTTAGAATGGAAGGCGAAGGAAAAATCATTTACCAAATGATAGTGATTAGAAGACCTTTTTCAAAACTTGTATATGGGGCTCTGGTTGGTTGGGCATTGTTCCCTGCATCAAAAGTTGTTGGTTCAATTCCTGGTCAGGGCACATGCCCGGGTTGCAGTCGTGATCCCTGGTAGAGGGTGTGGAGGCAGCTGCTCAATGTTTCGGTCTCACATTGATAT
>PVJC01042467.1:0-15046 GCA_004026665.1 Murina feae
GAGGTGAGAGAGGAAAGCAGGTCCCTTGAGTCCAAATTCCAGATTCATTCCACTTTACTCCTCCAAGAGCTTCTCCCTGATTTCTCAAACAGGAAGTAATAGTTTCCTCCTCTTCATTCTACTGACATTTTGTCAGCGCATTTTAAGGAGCACATCAATTTCTGCTTTAAAAAAGAAGTGCTTTTATTTAAGTTATTCATGTACAACCTTGTGTCTCTAAATGATAAGGAGACCTAAATCTAACAGTGTCAATCATTGGAGGGCATGAAAATCACCATAAATTTTTTTCCCAATTTTCTTTTATTGTGATAAAACACATAAAATGTATTACCTTAACCATTTTAAATGTACAACTCAATGGTTTTAAATACATTTAGAAGGTTGTCCACCCATAACCACCATCCATGTCCATAACCATTTTCCTATTTTTAAATTGAAATATACCCATTAAACAACAGCCCCCATTCTCCCTCCCCCCAGCAACCACCCTTCTACCAGATGTCTTTATGACTTTAACTACTCTAAGTATCTCATAAAAATGGAATGGTACAGTGTTTGTCATTTTGTGCTTGGCTTTATTTTACTTAGCATATCCTCAAGGTTTATTCACATTGTAGCATATGTCAGAATTTTCTTCCTTTTTAAGGCTAAATAATATTCCATTATATCACATTTTGCTTCTCCATTCATCCATTGCTTTGACATTTTTGCAACTGTGAACAATGCTACTATGAACACAAGTGTACAAATATCTCTATAAGAGCCCCTTTTCCCTATTTTTTGCATATACACCCAGAAGTAGAATTGCTTAATGATATGGTAATTATATTTTAATTTTTTGAGGAATTACCATACCGTTTTCCACAGGAGATACACCATTTTACATTCCCACTAATAGTATGCAGGGTCCCAATTTCTCTACATCCTTGCCAACATGTTTCTGTCTTTATATTAAACACTAGGGGCCCGGTGCACAAAAATTTGTGCACTCAGGAGGTCCATCAGCCCTACCTGTGCCCGCTTGCAGTCTGGGACCCCTCTGGGGATGTCCACCTGCTGGCATGCCTGGTCAGCCTGGGTGAGGGGCTGATGGCTGTTTGCAGGCTGGCCAAGCCCCCCAGTGTGGATCCTCACCCCATCGGGGTGTGGCCAGCCTGGGTGCGAGCATGAGGGTCATTTTCAGACTTTCAGGCTGCCCACAGTCCCTTCAGGTTTTGGGTCCCTACTGGGGAACCTGGTCAGCCTGGGTGAGGGGCTGATGGCTGTCTGCAGGCTGTCCAAGCTCCCCAGTGGGATCCCTCACCCAATTGGGGTGTGGCCAGCCTGGGTGATGAGCTGAGGGGTGTTTATAGACTTTCAGGATGCTCACAGCTCCCATTGACCCAATGTCCCAGCAAGGCTGGCTGGAAGCAGGTTTCTGGGGTTTGTTCATCTTCCATAATTGATACACTGTTCTTTTAAGCCAGGGCCTAGGCAGTTAATGAAACCTCCTCTCTGCTTCAGCTCTGGCTTCTATAATGAAACAATGTTTCCCTTAGATGTCAGGCCCAGCCTGCTGTTTGCTTCAGCTCCTGATACTTCTAGGATTGAAACAATGTTGCAAATATGTTGTACCCTGGAGCGGAGAGAAGCCCAGGCAGCCCACAAACAGTTTCACTCCTGCTGCATTGGAAACTGCCTGTTTACTCAGCTCCCTGAGTGCCGGCCTCCATGTTGGTTGGGTTAATTTGCATGCAGTCACTCTGATTGGCTGGTGGGTGTGGCTTAGGCATCCCGAAGGGACCGTCAATTTGCATATTATGTTTTTATTATATAGGATTCTAATGGGTGTGAGATGGTATCTCATTGTAGCTTTGAATTGCTTTTTGCTGAAGATTAGTGATGCTGAGCATCTTTTCATGTGCTTATTAGTTTTTTTGTATATCTTTGTTGGAGAAATGTCTATTCAAGTCCTTTGCCCATTTTTGAATCAGGTTTTTTTTGTGTGTGTGTGTGTGGTTGAGTTTTAGGAGTTCTAAATATATCCTGGATATTAATCCCTTATCAGATATGTAATTTGCAAATATTTTCTCCCATTTTTGGTTGCCTTTTTATTCTGTTAATACTGTCTTTTGATGCAGAATATGTTTTAATTTTTATGAAGTCCAGTTTGCCTATTGTTCTTTTGCTTCCTGTGCCTTGGGTGTTGAATTCATGATCATTGCTACATCCAATGTCATGAAGCTTTTGCCCTATGTTATCTCCTAAGAGGTTTACAGTTTTAGGTCTTAAATTTCAGTCTTTGATCCATTTCGAGTTAATTTTTATACATGTTGTTAGGTAAGAATCCAAAGTCATTCTTTTGTATACAGATATCCAGTTTCCCCAGTACCATTTGTGGCAAATATTATCCTTTCCCTGTTGAATGGTCTTGGCACTCTTGTCAAAAATCACTTGATCATATATGCAAGGGTTTATTTCTGGACTTTCAATTCTACTTCATTGGTCTATATGACTGTCTTAATACCTATACCACACTGTTTTGATTACAGTAGCTTTATATTAAGTTTTGAAACCAGGAAGTGTAAGTCCTCCAGCTTTGTTCTTTTTCAAGAGTCTTTTGGCTATTTAGGATCCTTTATGATCCCATATGAATTTTAGGATGAGTTTTTCTATTTCTGTAAGAAAAAAGCATCATTGGGATTTTTATATAGATTGCACTGAAGGCCCTAGCAAGGTAGTTGAGTTGGTTAGAGCATTATCCCAATATGCCAAGGTTGCAGGTTCAATCTCCAGTCAGGGCACATATAAAAATCAACCAGTGATGACTTGAAATGACCTCTTGTGCTTTGGGTGCAGGTTGATGCTGAAAAAAACTCAAAACAAAACAGAGTTTGCCACACCAGTTTCTGCATTATAGGCTACTAGATATTAGACTACAGGAAGTTACATAGATTTCCTCCGGTCAGCTGCTGTACCCCTGTGCTTTACAGGTCCTTTGTAGACTTGCCTTAATGATTTGTACAAAAGACTGGGAGGAGGGGAAGCCTCCATGTCCCGGTGAAACTAATGAAAATGCCTTCTGAGGCACAATGCAAAGCAAGCATTTGTTCTGTATTGTCAGAGCCTGGCTCTGCACTACGAGGAGTTTTCATAGTTGTCCAATTCGTGTTATCTTTCAGATTTCATAATCTGTTTTAGATACTTACTTTGAACCACTAGGTTGTGAAATTTATTGGTTTCCTGCCATTACTGGTATCACTGTAAAATCTTCTTGTTCATGAACAATGGATTTCTCCTTTAATTTTTTTTTAATTGTTGAAGATGGTCTTTGAGTGTAAGATCTACCTTATCAGAAAAGGAGAGTTTGTAATGTTAAAAAAATAAATAAATAAAGTCCTTATTCAATTAAAAAAAATCAACTGATGAATGCATAAATAAGTGGAACAATGAATTGATGTCTCTATGTGTGTCTGTCTCTCCCCCTTCCTCTCTCTCTCAAAAGCAATTTTAAAAAATAAATAGATTGCATTGAATTTGTAGATCGCTTTGGGTAGTACTGACATCTTAACAATATTAAGTCTACCAGTTCATGAACATAAGACATATTTCCATTTATTTATATCTTCTTTAGCCTCCGCTGCCTTGGCTCCCTCACTTCTCTCTCACTTTGCTCCCTTCTGCAGCACTTGGCTTCCTTCTATGCTGTCTTCAGTCTTCGCTAGGTGCCTGCATATAAAAATTAACCACCATCTTTGTTGGATTAATTTGCATACTCGTCCTGATTGGCTGATGGGCATAGCAGAGTGACACCAATTTGCATGTTTCTCTTTTATTAGTGTAGATGGAATTTATTTCATAATTTCTTTTTCAGTCTGTTCATTAATAGTGTGTAGAAATGCAACTGGTTCTGTGGTTTGATCTTTTTATCCTGCTACTTTGCTGAATTTATTTATTATTTCTAATAGTTCTTTTTGTGGAATGCCATCTGTGATGAGGTTCAGGACATGCTCCCCAAAATATGACACCAAGGCATATTGAGTATTTTAAGCTGGGGAAGGGACTTCAGGAGACCACACCAGGAATGTGGCTGAACAGGACTGATGACATATGCACTGTAAAATGTGATGTTTCTGCCCTAACTGGTTTGGCTCAGTGGATAGAGCATCTGCCTGTGGACTCAAGGGTCCCAGGTTCGATTCCAGTCAAGGGCATGTACCTTGGCTTGCAGGCACATCCCCGGTAGGGGGTGTGCAGGAGGCAGCGGATCGATGTTTCTCTCTCATCGATGTTTCTAACTTTCTATCCCTCTCCCTTCCTCTCTGTAAAAAATCAATAAAATATATTTAAAAAAAATAATAATAAAATAAAATGTGATGTTTCTTACCAAAGGAAGTACCTTTTAAGACAGCCCATTTTTGTTACTATCTCTGCCTGTTAGCCTGATACTTTTACAATAACAACAATTTGTGTATGTATTTGTATTTTTTATATTAATTATCAGCATAAGAATTTCAAAATATTGTTGGAATTTGTTGGAATTAGATTTGGCCTGAAATAGGCCACTTTTTTCATAGGGATAATAGAGGTGACCCAAAGTTAGTAGAGAGTACACTTAAGTGTCTTTTAATAGAGTTTACAATAGTATCTATTAATAAATATCCTTATGCACATAATATGCTATGTGATAAGAATACACAATGTTATAAAATATACTTCCTTACCCTTACCCTTTCAGCCCCATGAGGGAGACACAACACTTACATAAAAAGTAAATACCCAAATACTCAAAATAAAGGTATATGACGTCTTTATTAAATGAAATATACTCACCACTATTGCTATATGAGTTCAGATGGTGTGTGCCCTTCAGGAGCTTATAAGGAAACCAGATAGGTAAATAGATAATTTCAGTATAACATGATAAATATGCAGAAGGTACCAAGGAAGCACAAAGTTGGACTATTTAGCAGCCTGATGTCCAGAGAAAGCTTGGAGAAAATGCTGCCTGAGTGGGTCTGAAAGGATAGATATGAGGTGACAGGTGAACTAACATGGGCAGGGCTTTCCAAGCTGCAGGAACAGCATAAGCAAAAGCTCTTAAGTGTCCGAGTAAAGAAGCATGCCAGGTTGAAGAAGTGTGCAGACTTATGACAGTGGCAAGTGAGATTTGGGGCATAAGTCTGGTCAGGTCATGGAAGCCTGTGAGTCATGCTAATAGAGAGCTTGGACTTAGTCTGTAGGCGATGGGAATCACTATAAGCGTTTAAGCATGGGAGTGGCATGATTGAATTCATCTTTTTAAGTATCTAATTCTAGGTGCAGTGTGGAGGATGGATTAAAAGGAGGTAAGACTGGTGGCAGGCAGGCTTATCACTTAACATTATAATTGTGGGAAACCTCCTATTGTCTTCACTAGCAGAGAGGTGTGGACAAGGAACCCAGAAGGTGGTGACCCTTGAAGCTCAGCAGAGGTCAGAGCTATGCACCCACTGTTTAATCCAGACAATGGTAGCTGAAGCAACTTCCCCACCAGGTAGTCATGTAAATCCTTATTGATAAAATAATCTGTGTGTTACTGGAACTTCCGTAAGGGCTATAGGTGTATCCCAAACTCAATAAAAAGATGGTAAGGCCTGAGCACATGGGTTGTCCTCCCACTAGAGGTGGACTCCCATCTGGCCCCCATTTCCCAAATTAATTCTTTCTAGTCTCTCTCTTCATTTTGTGTGTGGCCTTCTCCAGAACCTGAACCCTGAACAGGTACCCTGAACCACGAGGGCTGTGAAAGAGGCTACCACAATAATGATGTCTAGTTTAGGCAAATTATTGTGAAGGACCATAACTAGGTAAGAATGAACAAGGAGAGAACAGATTTGGGAGATTTCAAGGAGAGAAAACTAGTGCTTAGTTACTGACTGAAAGTATAAGAAGGAGAGCACGAAGTCTAGATAAGTTCTGGGGAAACAGCAAGGAGCAGAATCAGGAGCAAAGGAGATGAGTTGGTCTCAAGCAGTGGGATAGCTCATCCTCTGAGACTCACAGTGAAAAATGAAACCACATTTTCAGGAATGGGAGAAGTTCAGATTATCTGTTTCTTAATGACCTTGATTTTCTTAATGAAATGGAAGCAAGTTAGTCTGTTTAAGAGCAAAAGTCAAGCCCTTGGCTCAGTGGTTGAGCATCAACCTATGAACCAGGAGGTCACGGCTCAATTCCCAATCAGGGCACATGCCTGGGATGGGGGCTTGATCCCCAGTAGGGGGTGTACAGGAGGCAGGTGATCAATGATTTTCTCTCATCATTGATGCTTTTCTCTCTCTTTCCTTCTCCCTCCCTCAATTGAGTGGATTAAGAAGACATGTAAGGGAACATTGCTGAGTGCTTTCAAAGACTAGCTAAAAGGGTTACTGAGGGGAATTGAAGGCTTAGCTGAAATTGGGCATCATAAATTTGCAGTGCTGATGATCTGTAGTTGCCTAATTTTCCGCCCTATTAGGACTCAGGATTTCTAGAAACAATAGATTACTGAATAGGTGGGAAAGAAGACATGAATGCAAAGAAGTAGAGGATGCTGGAGAGAGAGTGGTTTAATCAATTAACCATGATAGTTTACGTTAAGGAAAAAAGAATGATGGACAATGTGTAAGGTTGAATAATGACTGTCAAAGATGTCCTAACCCACAGAACTTGGGAATGTTACTTCACATGGCATAAGGGACTTTGTAGATGAGACTAAATTAAGGAATTTGAGGTGGGGAGATTAACCTGGATTATCTGGGTTGGCCCTAAATGTCATCACAGTGCCCTTTAACAGGGAGGCAGAGAGAGTCTTTACTATAGGAGACAGAAGGCCATTTGACAATAACAGAAGCAGAATTGGAGTGATGCACTTTGAAGATGGGAAAGGTGGCAGCAGCCAAGGAATAGAAGTGGCCACTAGAAGCTGAAAAGGGCAAGTTAATCAATTCTCCCACAGAACCTGCAGACAGGGCCAGCCCTGCTGACATCTTGACCTTAGTCCAGTGAAATTGATTTTTTACTTCAAACCTCCAAAACTGTAAGAGAATAAATCTGTGCTGTTTTAAGCCACTCATTTGTGGCAATTTATTACAGCAGCAACAGAAAACGAATACAAGCAGTGCAAGAAGACTTGTCAGAAAAGCTGGATCTTGGAAGAACAGTAGGATATGTATAAGCAAAGATGAAGAAATGGGAAATTGAATGATCAAAACTGCAGATAAGAAGAAAATGACATACACAGTATACTGAGGAACCAGGAGACTAGTTTGCTAGAACAAAAGATAATGCTGAAAAATGAGGCTGAATTGGGTGAACCAAAATGCTGAAGGCTTGCATGCCTCCTATGAGTTGAGCTATGTCCTCCATGCTTTGGGAGGCAACCAAAGGAAGATGAACTTTAAAGTGATTTATAAGATTCTGAAGCAGAGAAACACTTAAAGACTAGCTAAGTTTCCAATAATGCAAATATTAGATGATAAGCTCCTTAACTGGGGATGGGAGCTATGTGTATTTTTCAGGGTTCTCCAGAGAAACAATCAATCAGAGATTTTATACGTATGAATCTATCCTATATAATAAAAGGGTAATATGCAAATTGACCCTCACAGCAGAATGACTGGGAATGATTGGTCATTGTGTGTCATGACACACACTGACCACAAAGGGGCAGACGCTTAATACAGGAGCTGCCCCCTGGTGGTCAGTGTGCTCCCACAGGGGAAGCTCTGCTCAGCCACAAGCCAGGCTGATGACTGCAGCTTAGGCCTGCTCCCCACTGGCAAGTGGACATCCCCTGAGGGCTCCTGGGCTGCCAGAGGTATGTCTGACTGCCAGCTTAGGCTCAATCGCCTGGGGAGCAGGCCTAAGCCAGCAGTTGGACATCCCCCAAGGGGTCCCAGACTTCATGAGGGCACAGGCCAGGGTGAGGGACCCCCCTCCAAGTGCACAAATTTTTGTGCACCAGGCCTCTAATCTACTCTAATAAAAGTGTAATATTGAAATTGACCGTTTCTCCGGGATGCCTAAGCCACGTCCACCAGCCAATCAAAGTGACTGTATGCAAATTAACTCAGCCAAGATGGAGGCCAGCAGCACAACCACAGAGGTGGGTGCAGCTCAGGCGGTGGGGCGGTGGGGCTGGCAGGCGGACAGCGGGCCTCGGGGTGTATGAGGTGGGCGGGGCTCGCTGGGAGGGTGGCGGGCTGCAGGGTGTGTGGGTACAGCCAGGCTGAGGGACCCCCCCAGGCTCCTAGTATATATGTAAAACCCAAGCAACCAGAATGATCGATTTCTATGATGTTCAATGCCGGGGGCCAACTGGCCCAATCAGAGACCCGATTGACTCCCCTGCCAACCTCCCTTGGCCCCTTCCCTGGGCCAGCCCTGCCCCCGATCATCCCCCCAATCCCGATCAGGGACAGGGCCTGCCAACCTCCTGTGAGGCCCCCACCTGTGCTCAAATTAGTACACCAGGCCTCTAGTATATGAAACCTACCCCAGATCCATTCTACAAGTTCTTTATGTCCCTGAAGGGGTGGGAAAGTTACTCAGACCCATATAGACTACTATTATCACAAACATGCTTATCTCTTGTTTATTCTTCGAAAATTCATTTATCTTCCCAAAAGGTCATTTGTTTTTCCATAAGTGCTTTTCCCATCCCCAGCCCAACCTATTAAGATAGTATATAAGCCCCAAATTCTAACCACTTCTTCAAGTTATTCATGATTGAATTCTCCTGCTATATTTCCATTATGCAGGTAAATTAACTCTTTTTTCCCCTCCTGTTAATCTACCTTTGTCAGTTTAATTTGGAGCTCTCATTCACACAACCTAAGAGGGTAGAGAAAAGTTTTCCTTCCCTCCCTTTCAATGAATTGAATGAGGCCCACCCACATTATCAAAGATTATCTCCTTTACTTAGTCAATTAGTTATAGATGTTAACCACATCTACAAACTAGCTTCACAGCAACACACACTTAGATTAGTAAATAACTGGGTACTATAGCCTAGACAAATTGACATGTAAAACTAACCATCACATAAGTTTAAGAATAAATGGATAATGTAAAAAAAATTTAAGAAAACATTATGCCTTATGACAAATTGCAGAACTGCAGGTTGGGGCCCACTCGGACTCCGTAACCAAGGTCATGGAGCCACACAAAGGAGAGGAGAGGGCAGGCCCCCTCCCTCCACACTCACGCACTTTCACCAGACATTCACTCAGCGTTTAAAATACAGTCCACCCAATTCCTGATTCCTAACCTGAAGAAGCCTCTCTCACCAGACATTCACTCAGAGTTTAGAGTTCATCTACTCAATTCCTGACCTGAGGAGTTGATCAAGTTCCTCCTTCTACTCATTTGGAGTAGGCTGATTAACTGACGGGCCCCTACCTTACCGATTCTGTCGACAGGTCCAGAAATGCTTATCCAGTCTCTTCAGGAGCCAGCTGGGTCCTGGGTTGAGGGTCCAGGAGTGCTGGGAGTTCCCCCATTTAATTCTGCTAAAATCAGCAGGGTGCGCCTTTGGAGGCCTGTCCTGCATCCCCGGGCTCCAAACCCCGTCCTCTAACCGGTGGCAAGAGCCAGCATTCAATTAGTTTCCAGGCCAGGGAACCAAAATGTTGCAGAAAGACCAAAAAAACTAAGTGACACTGAAGAAGTGGAGAAATCACAGTTTCA
Organism: Murina feae; assembly: GCA_004026665.1. NCBI lineage: Eukaryota > Metazoa > Chordata > Mammalia > Chiroptera > Vespertilionidae > Murina > Murina feae. Next base: position 9,691 of record PVJC01042467.1, read on the forward strand.
ATAACACACTCGGACTCTGGGGTTGTCCCAAATCCCAAATCAGAGTGGGGAAACACACGGGAATCTTGCCTTATAACTGCCTCTCGAGTTCATTGTTTTGCACATATTTTCCCTCCCACAAGGCCCTGGAGGAGGTGCAACTTTTCATCTACCCTTCCCCCAGGTGTTCCAGAACAAAGCCCCCTGCCCTTCCGCAGGGCAGGGCTTTGTTCGGTTTTATGGACTGACATTCCTTGCAAGACCAGCTTCCTTCCCAGGAGGAAAGCAGGAGGGGATTGGGCTTCAGGAGAGTTAACAAAATCCTGTGCTCTCTGGAGAATGGGTACTTCAAAGATGTGTTAACTTTGACCAGCAGTTCTCAACCTGTGGGTCTCAACCTCTTTGGCGGTCAAACGACCCTTTCACAGGGGTCGCCTAAGACCATCCTGCATATCAGATATTTACATTACAATTCATAACAGTAGAAACATTATAGTTATGAAGTAGCAACAAAAATAATTTTATGGTTGGGGGTCACAATATGAGGAACTGTATTGAAAGGGTCAGAAGGTTGAGAACCACTGACTTAGATGAACAAAAACAATGGATAGGTCTTGCTTAAGGCAATGATAAACCTTTTACTAAAAAAGTTATGTGCAGGAGTGGGGGGAAGGGGCGGGCAGGGGGTGACTATGCACCATGACTTGCCCAGTTAAGAATTTATGATAAGATCACCCTTTGAGGTTACGTTCCATAGAACCCATTTATTGTCTACAAGTGATGCGGGGGAAAAAGAAAAAGAGGTTCAAGGTTTTAGGATTGGAGGTGATGGTTTGCAACTATGCATCTCACCCTTGTCCTACCCCTAACAATGGCACACGTGTTTCTAATAAGTGATTGCATTTACAGATGCAACGTGTCACGATGTAACAAAGGTTCTCGGGGGCATAACCAATGACCTACGCCCTTAGGAAAAAGTAACCCCATTGGAAATATTACCCCGGCTCTTGTAGAAAGAGCAGTCTGTTGCCTAAGATGTGAACTATCATCAGACAGGATAAGAGAAAAGAGCAAGACCTCATGTGAGAAAATTTTCTGAAACGTGAGAGAGTTGCCCCTTTCTGCTGGGCAGTGACAGGCTGACTGGTTCACGCACTTGCTTTAATCAGTTGGCATGTAGGCAATTAGTGTGACCATGATCACAGGTTTACAAGCGTTCTACATGAGACATAAGATTTCTTTATCTGGGTTGGTGTTTTCTTGAGTTTCACTTCTATTTTTAGGTGTGGGTTTCTTTCTAAGTGACACATGCGGACTACTTGTAAATTACAAGCCTGGCATTTTGACAACTGTCATAACGAAAACCTGAAGCCTGGAGATTAAAAACCCTGGCTGGCCAGGTTTTAAATTGAGTCTGGATGCACTTCACTTACTGTGTTAGACTGGTAACCTGCTGCCAACAGAAACTTAAAGAAGCACTCTCTGCAATTAATATGTTAACTATCATTAATGGCTTTGTTTTCTCCAGACATTTGTTTTTCCTCTTGATGAACTGGTTCTGAGAAATGAAAAGCACATGAGTTCACGAAAGATGATCAGCAAGCGGTGAAACTCGCTGCAAAATGCTTCCGGCCCCTCCAAGGTGAGTCAAAACCTTGAACCTTGAAGCCGATATGGCAGACTTTATCTCACGTGACACAAGCTTTACAGCCTGTGGCCCAATCTCACTGAGCAAGCACACCACTCTTCACAGCCCTCAGGACCCTGAGCCTCGGGGACACCCACAGCTCCTCAGTTGTCCAGATGAGAGCTTTGTTCACTTGGGAAAAAAATATTTTCAAATCCCCACTGATTCCTCCTAATTTTCTCAGCGTCTATGATCCCGCTTCCCTGTATTTCAGTAGCAGACCAATGGCTAAGGTAGAGGTTGGGGAGGAAGGGAATTATTGTTTCATTTTGGTCGCTATTACACAAAGCACCAGGCACTTTACCAGTACTTTCTCTCTGTACTTCCCGCTATCCCTGTGAGCTAAGCATTATTGCTTTCATTCCCACTTTATCACTGGGCAAAAGGAGCCTGAGAGAAATGACGATAGGGCTCACAGTGAGTAAGTGATGGAAATGGGACTATACCCTGGTCCTTCTGAATCCAAATATTGCACCTTTAATGAGGCTGCATTACAAACGATTCTTTTATGTGCTTACGTGACAGGATAATTTCCCGAGGAAGGCATGCCTCTTCTCAGTTTGTCACGAAGTGTGTGTGGAGTTCTGTAGCTCACCTACATAGCAGATGCTTCTCACAACATACGTTTAGTTGATACAAACAAGGGGGAATCAATGTGGGTTTCTGAATTGTCCTTACAGCTTCCAAAGGACACGATTCATCTTCCATTTTAATCTCCTTGCTGTCATGGAAGAGGGATGGATGGGCCAGTAAACTGGGGGATGCAGGGAGCCACAGCAGCCTGTATCACCTCCTTGTTGGAGGCGGGCTCACTGGCTCACAGGTCCTGAGCTCTGGGCTAATACAATGGACTGCTAGTTCCCTTCCAACATCACCAAAAATGCATCCAACAGCAGCATGACTGTACTATCCTCAAAAGGATTTCATATCCATTATCTCATCCCAACTTCAAACACCGTTCTCAGAAAATTAAGTTGCGGGAAACTTTTATTCTCTCCGTCGCTCTGTGAGCTGGAACCAGGAGAGCAATAATATAAGCCTGCTCCTGGTTAATTGCAGTTAATAAATGCATAATTCCAGTCTGATTGTCCGCAGGATCCAGATTGTTGCTCAGTCTCATTTCAACTTGTGAGAACATGAGCTGAAATTTGTGGAATGACGGTTGATCTGTGAGAGACTCCCAAACGATGAATTCAAGGCACTTACTAGTGTTTTTCAGAGCCGAACTTTACATTTGTGCCCACAAACAAGCTGCTTCTATCCCTCCTCCCTACTTCTGCCTAAAGGCTAAGGAGTGCTCAGAATATCTGTGATTCTCTCGTACTCTACATCAATCCCAACGGCCATGAAACTACATGTGTAAACACCCAGCTAGAGCTCTTCATGAAGTTTGGGTTTTAGACGACCCAGGATCTGCCATTTCTTGGCTAAGCAATCTTGCAAATCACTTAATGTCTCCTGGTCACAGTTAAATGAAGATAATAACAAATCCTACCTCACAGAACTCTTATGAAGATTAAATGAGGTAATATCTGTGAAATTAAGATGCTTATTAAAGGTAACTCCCATACTTAAGTTAATTATTATTAGTTCTTACTAAATGATACTTTGGGGCAAGGATAAATTTTACTAGGCTGTTCCAATCACACCTCTTAGGCAATCGCCTACAAACTAGAGTCGGTACATGGAGACAGAAAATTTCTCATCAGTATAGTACCTAAGAAAGATGGCAATACTTCCCAAAGGACTAAGCTATAAAATTAAAATGCAATGGAATGAGCACAAAAATATGCTATCACCTTTTTTAAAAAATAAATTTTATTGATTTTTTTTTTTTTTTTTTACAGAGAGGGAGGGAGAGGGATAGAGAGTTAGAAAGACTGATGAGAGAGAAACATCGATCAGCTGCCTCCTGCACATCCCCCAGTGGGGATGTGCCTGCAACCAAGGTACATGCCCTTGACCAGAATTGAACCTGGGACCTTTCAGTCTGCAGGCCAACACTCTATCCACTGAGCCAAACCAGTTAGGGCTGCTGTCACCTTTTGAAAAAATTTGTTTTTATTGGTTTTTAGAGAATCAAACCAGCGACCTGTCAGTGCATGGGATGATACTCAACCAACTGAGCCATACTAGCCAGGGCTCCTGTCACCTTTAAAGATTCTGGCTCACAGTTTAAATGAAGAAAGTAAAAAATATTAATGAAAATGAAGCATTTTTATGTCACTCTGAGGAGTGGGGTAAGGAGGGAAGATTGTTGGTTAGCAACCAAAGCAGAGAGGAGATAGAGGCAGATGTTGAGGTTGCCCACCTTAGCACCTTCCAGAGGAGAGTGTGTCCTCTCAAGCCTTTTCTAGGGTCCTGTCTTGTACTCCCTGGGCATTTTTATCCTCTTGCTCCGTTGGAATTATTCCCATTTGCATTCAAATATGCTCTAGTAACTCCCATAGTTGAATCCTCCCCTTCGTGACCTCGCATTCTCTTCCGAGGTACTATCTCATTTCCCTGCCATAAATAGAGGTTTTGAAAGCACTGTCTGCATTTCCTGACTCCCCGCGCACCTCCCATTCACTCTTCAACCCAAGTCTAGCTTACACGCCACCGCCCCACCGAGAACGCTCCGGATGAGGCCATCAAAGCCCTCCTTTTTGCCAAATCCAATAAACACTTTTCAGTCCTCATCCTACTGACTTCTCGGCAACTGAGACATGTGACCGGTGGCTCCTTATAACACTCTCTTTTGGAATCTGTGACACGACACTCTCTTGGTTTTCCTGCCACTGTCTAGTGTGTCCTTGCAGTTTCCTTCACTAACAACACATGAGCTTGTGTTCTGAGCATAGTCCCTAGTCCCTCTTCTTAGGCAGGGTCATCCATTCCTACTGCTTCCACCCCTCCCCCACTCCCAGCCCCCCACTGATTCACATATTTACCCACCAGCCCAGATCTTTCACATATCGTATGAGACTCACATATCCAACTAGTACTGAGTATCTCTACTTGGCAATCCTACAGGCCTAACATGCTAAAAACCAACATAACTCTTTGATCTTCCTTGCCCTTTGCCTTGCAACATCTTTCTTCATTATTTCTCAGTTCAATTAATGGCACCACCAATACCAGAAGCTCAAGCCAATAATCCAGTGGTTCTCAACCTGTGGGTCGTGACCCCTTTGGGGGTCAAACAACCCTTTCACAGGGGTCGCCTAAATACATCCTGCATATCAGATATTTATGTTATGATTCATAACAGTAGCAACATTACAGTTATGAAGTAGCAATGAAAACAATTTTATGGATTGGGAATCACCACAACATGAGGAACTTATTAAAGGGCCGTGGCTTTAGGAAGGTTGAGAACCTGAAAGTCATTCTTAGTGCCGCCCACTCTGTCACCTACCATAGCCACACCAGGCCTAGTGCCATTGTTCTTCAGGTGCCGCAGGGAGAATTTCCTGAGACGCCCATGGGAGGGTAGATTTTGTGGAAAGCTTTGTTGATGATGTGAAATTAAGGGGGTTCCCCTCTAAGGTCCCATTTCCACCCGTCTTGCCATGGAAGAAGTCCAGTCTTGTCTTCAGCAGGGCCAGAATCAAAGCCCCTGTTTCATATTAAAGTAAAGTGACCAGATTTTAACATTGGCAAAGCGGGACACCATTGACCAGGGATGGGGGGGGGGGTTCTTTTATT
>PVJC01042468.1:0-14914 GCA_004026665.1 Murina feae
CAGACTGCAAGAGGGCACAGGTCGGCTGAGGGACCCCCAACCCCTGAGTGCACAAATTTTTGGGCACCGGGCCCCTAGTATATATATAAAAAGCCAGTGACCATAATGACCATAATAGCCATAACAACCATAATGACTGGTCACTATGATGCCCACTGTGGCCAGAAAATGCCCTGTCAGGGGGTGGGGCTAGCCATCCAACCTCACAGCCCCTCCTCCCTGCTGGCCTGCCCCAGATCAGACTCTCCCACCCTGATCAAGAGTGAGGCAGCTGGCCAAATGCACTCTCTCTCCAATCCCACCCCCACCAGCCTCACCAGGATAGGCCCAGAGCACCTCACCCCACTGCCCTTGATTGCATCCCCCCACTACAATAGGGGTTATGGCTGGGTGGCCAACCTCCTGCAGTCCCTCCCCATGACCACTCCACCCCTGATTGCATCACCCACCTCAATATACAGGAGACAGGGCTGTACCTGTATATGTTTAAAATCTGGACATGTTTAAAAACTACTGCAGCCTCTCCCCACTGGCTGCCACACCACCTTGATCAGTCCTTAGTCCCAGCCCCAGCTTGCCCCACCCCTGACCGCCCCTCCAAACCAATAGGGGGTGGGCTGGCTGGCCAATCTCCACCAGCCCCCCAAACTTGCCCCACCCCAATCGGGGGCAGGGCCTGCCATCCAATTGCCCACGGCCCCTCCCCCCAGCTGGCACAGCCCTGACCAGGCCCCAATTTGAGCAGGCTGGCCGGACCCCGCCCATGTACGAATTCATGCAATGGGCCTCTAGTAAAATGAATAAATCCACAGAAAGTATGATATCCTCATGATTGGTTGTCTTTTTTATTATTTATTTTTTATTCTTTGTCTAAAATTTTACATATGTCTCCTTTTTCCACACTTGATCCCTTCCCCCCAGCCATTCCCACCCCAGCAAGCCCCCACCACCTCAGTGTCTGTGTCAATTGGTTATGCTAATATGAATGCATACAAGTCCTTTGGTTGCTCTCTAAACCCCCTTTCCCCTTCCATTTGTCTCTAGATCTATTCTTATTCATCAAATTATGTTGATTATTATATTCCACATATGAGTGAGATCATGTGATATTTATCTTTCTCTGACTGGCTTATTTTGCTTAGCATAATGCTTTCCAGATCCATCCATGCTGTTGCAAATGGTAAAAATTCTTTCTTTTTTATAGTGACGTAGTATTGTATTATGTAGATGTACCAAAGTTTTTTAATCCATTCATCTTCTGATGGGCACTTAGGTTGTTTCCAAATCTTAGCTATTGTAAATTGTGCTGCTATAAATATAGGGGTGCATATATCCTTTCTGATTGGTGTTTCTGGTTTTTTGCTATATAGTCCTAGAAGTCAGATTACTGGGTCAAACAGGAGTTCCATTTTTAATTTTTTGAGGAAACCCCATACTATTTTTCACAGTGGCTACACCAGTCTGAATTCCTACCAACAGTGCATGAGGGTTCTTTTTTCTCCACATCCTTGCCAGCACTTGTTTGTTGATTTGTTGATGATAGCCATTCTGACAGGCGTGAGATGATATCTTATTGTTGTTTTGATTTGCATTTCTTGGATGATTAGTGACTTTGAGCATGTTTTCATATGTCTCTCAGCCTTCTTTATGTCCTCTTTCAAAAGTATCTATTTAGGTCCATTGCCCATTTTTTGATTGGATCATTTATCTTCCTTTTGTTAAGTTGTATGAGTTCTCTGTAAATTTTGGAAATTAAACCCTTATCTGAAATAGCATTGGCAAATACGTTCTCCCATGCAGTGGGCTTTCTTGTTGTTTTGTTGATGGTTTCTTTTGTTGTGCAGAAGCTTTTTATTTTGATGTAATCCCATTTGTTTATTTTCTCCTTAGTCTCTCTAGCCCCAAGATCTGTGTCTATAAAGACATTGCCACAGCATATGTCTGCTATTTTTCTGCCAATGGAGTCTTGTAGGATTTTTATGGTTTCTCATCTTAAATTTAAGTCCTTTAGTCATTTGAGTTTGTTTTTATGTATGGTGTAAGTTGGTTACCTAGTTTCATTTTTTTTTGCATGTATCTGACCAAATTTCCCAACATCATTTATTGAAGAAACTGTCTTGACTCCATTGTATGCTCTTGTCTCCTTTGTCAAATATTAATTGAGCATAATGGCTTGGGTCAATTTCTGGGTTCTCTGTTCTGTTCCATCGACCTATATATTTGTTCTTGTGCCAGTACCAGACAGTTTTGAGAACCATGGCTTACTAATATAGCTTGATATCTGGTATTGTGATCCCTCCAACATTGTTCTTCTTTCTCAGGATTGCTGTGGCTATTCCTTTTTTTTTTTTTATTCCAGATGAATTTTTGGAGCGTTTGTTCTAGATCTTTGAAATATGCTGTTGGTATTTTAATGGGGATTTCATTGAATCCGTAGATTGCTTTGGGTAGTATAGACATTTTAATGATGTTGATTCTACCAATCCATGAACATGATATGTTCTTCCATTTGCTTATGTCTTCCTCTATCTCTTTTTTTAATGTCCTATAGTTTTCTGAGTAGAGGTCTTTTACATCCTTAGTTAAGTTTATTCCTAGGTATCATAATTTTTTGGTGCAATGGTAAATGGGACTGTTTTTTTCATTTTTCTTTCTGTGAGTTCATTATTGGTGTATAAAAAGTCCATAGATTTCTGGATGTTAAATTTGTATCCTGCTACATTGCCAATTTCATTTATTAGGTCTAGTAGTTTTTTGATGAAGTCTTTGGGGTTTTCTATGTATAGTATCATGTCATCTGCAAACAAAGACAGTTTTACTTATTATTTTCCAATTTGGATGCTTTTTATTTCTTCTCCTTGTCTGATTGCTAAGGCTAGCACTTCTAGTATTATCGAACAGGAGTGGTGAAAGTGGGAATCCCTGTCTTGTTCCTATTGTCAGGGAAAATGAGTTTAGGTTTTGCCCATTGAGTATGATGTTGGCTGTAGGTTTGTCATATAAGGTTTTTATTATGTTGAGGTATGATCTCCCTATTCCCACTTTTCTGAGAGTTTTTATCAAGGAAGGATGTTGGATTTTATCAAATGCTTTATCTGCATGGATTGATATGATTATGTGATTTTTGTATCTCAATTTGTTTGCTTGGTTGTCTTTGTACAATTCTAAAAATGGCTGCAGATAGATTCTACAGCCATGATTCTAACACTAGATCTCTTTATCTTTTTTTTTCTGTTTGCTTATGTGATCTGAAGAATTGTCAGACATTAGATAACGTCCATCTCTTTAACTGGCAGTGGTGATGCTTAATTGAAAAATGGGATATTGAGTCTTTCAATTGTTGAGCAAATATTTCACACATATTTCCAAATGAAATATTACATACCATATAAATCTTGGTAGTAACGTTTAGAAATAAAGGCTTATGTTTATTGCAAGATGGTACAAATGAGTTACAATCATTTATTGTATGAATTCCAGTTTTGCCACTTATAATGTGACTCTGCAAATCACAACCTTTTTGAGCCTGTTTCCTTTAATTCTAACACTAGAGGCCTGGTGCATGATATTCATGCACTAGGGGGTGTGGGGGTCCCTCAGCCTGACCTGCACCCTCTCCAATCTGGGGGCCTCTGTCAGGGGAGCCTCTCTAATCCGGGAGTTTCTGTCTGCCTTTGCAGTCATATGAGTGAATTGTCTGAGACCCCAACTCAGTTTGGCTTGTTGTTCACAGAATAATAGAGGCATTTTTTTTCTTTGCTTCATTGGTGGAGATTTCCTGGAAGTTTTAGGATATCTTCCCTTTAATTTTTCCTAGACACTCTGATTTTACTTATGTCTCTCACCTTTGCTTTCCCTCCATCCCCCATCACAACAGTAACTTGATCCAAGCTCACTTTGCTCCATCTGCCACCAGAACTATGATTCCCAGCATTCCTGGTACTCCCTATGCTCTGGAGTTTCCCTTCCTTCTCTGTCTTCATCCCATGGCCTCCCACTCTGCCAAGTCCTCCAAGTCACCAGCTCTCCCGCTCTGCTCTCTGTCTGGTGGCTTGGGGAGCCACATTCCCCAAGCCGCTCCACTCTCTGCTGGCTCTCCTGCTCTGCTCTCCACTTGACACCTGTGTATGCAAATTTACCCATCATCTTTGTCAGGTTAATTTGCATACTCACTCCTGATTGGCTGGTGAGCACAGCAGAGGGATGATCAATTTACATGTTTCTCTTTTATTATATAGGATGGAGATAATAGGATTGTTGTGAGGATTAAGTGAGATACTGTCTGGAGAAGAGTTGAAAGAATAAGTGTTCAATTAATAGCTATTACAAGTTCAGTGAGTAGAGATTGAACCACATGGTCTCTAATATCTTGATTCCTTTTTAAAAATATATATTTTTATTAATTTTAGAGAGAGGAAGAGAGAGGAAGAGAGAGGGAGAGAGAGGGATAGAAACATTAATTATGAGAAATAATCATTGACTGGTTGCCTTCTGCATGCCCCCTACTTGGGATTGAGCCTACAACCTGGACATGTGGCCTGACTGGGAATGCACCATGAGCTCCTGGTTCATGGGTTGAAACTCAACTAATGAGTTGCAATGGGCTCTAATGTCTTGATTCTAATTCATATATTTCCTAAAGGCAATTAAACTTCTAATAACATTCACAACGATGTTTCTATATTTCTTTTAGTTGTGGTAGGAAGTGAGGGGTAATAAACTTTGCAAAGATACATAAATTCATATAGAAGTATACAAAAGTAACATTTTCCATCTCCTACTTTATATTTTATTAATATTCAAATTATTTTAATTGAGGTCTTGATCCTTTTCTTTAGAACAAAAATGTTACCTGGGTAGAAGTACTAGAAATATTACCTGTGAATTTCATTTTCTTTCAAGTGATGGTGTCCAAAAAGCCATATGTCAGCTTGAAGAGAGGGAAACTTGTATTATTCATAGAATGATAAAATGGACTGTTACTCAAACTTTCCTGTAGCACCTATAATGCGTAGAGAAATGGCATGATCTCTGGATATTTATATTATTTTGATGTGAACCATATTTTACACTTTCATAGATACTCCAATAGCCAACTATTGTGTAAGGAAGAGTGGCCGTGGCTTGCTGATTTTGTATGAATGCTAAGAAGCAGAAATTATGGGCCAAGGGAAATGGGATGCTGGAAAAGTCTCATTGAGACCTGACATGTATTGAGTTTCTTTCCAGAGTATAGCTCTGAAGGTGTTTGAGTATTTGTGGGTATTGTTGGTTTTTTTTTTTTGTAATTCCTCATTGTTGACCTCTACATGGTAGGACATTCTTATCTTTGGTCCTAGATGTCCTGCTGCCTATTTGACCTGGGACTGTAGTTTTCCCATTTTTCTGGGCTCACTGGATTGCGTCCTGACCTGCCTCTGTCAACAACCCTGGACTGTATCATCTACTGAGTATCTGTTCTGGTTCAGGTGATGGGCCCAAAGCCAAGGCTGGCCCTGTGCTGTCTACTCCATGCTGCCATTTGACCAAGTCCTGCTAAATCTTTAGATTTAAATAGTTAGAAACAAAATCTCCTAAATGACCTGTAAAAGGTGGTGGGGTGTTTATACTCAAAGTAGAAAGGGCCAAAAAACTAGTAAATTCAGGGTAGGAACAGCATAGTAAAATTCTGATCAGGAAGTCTTCAGAGATGTTCAGGGATGGTGCTCTGAACAAACTTGTCTTGGGGGTAAGTGGCATCTAAACACAATATACTTGTGATAACTTCATCTCAAAGTACCAGAGAAGTTCAGTAGGCCATTGTGCTTGTCTGAGAATTGTGCTTGAGGTGTGATAAAATGAATAAATCCACAGAATGTATGATGTCTTCATGCTTGGTTTTCTTTGTAAAATTCTAAAGATGGCTGCAGATAGATTCTACAGGAGGGCCTATCAGCAATGCTTCTTTGTTCCAACAGGTCAACGTTGAGGTTCTGACACCTTTCTAGGCAGGCAAGGCTTTAAGGGGATCAAAAAAAATCAGATTTGTCCTAGCCAGTTTAGCTCAATGGATAGAGCATTGACTTGTAGACTGAAAGGTCCCAGGTTTGATTCCAGTCAAGGGGACATATCTTGGTTGCAGACACAATCCCTGGCCCTGGTCTGGGTGCTTGCTGAAGCAACCAATTGATATGTCTCTTTCATATCCATGTTTCTCTCTCTCTGTCTCTTCCCCTCTCTCCTGCTCTCTAAAAAATTAATGAAAAATATCCTTGGGTAGGATTAATAAGAAAAAGAAAATGAGATTTAGTCCTTTTCTATCCCTCCATTATTTGTCCTTTTTTCTAAACTCTCAGAATTCCTCCCAATTCATTAAGGAACAGTCTTCTCTTGTCCTCTCATTGTCCATTATCAAGTGATCTAAATAGACAGGGCTTCCCGGACGTGTCTCATGTACTACAACTATTCTCATTTCTTGCTTCTTTCCTTTCTACTCCAGGAATCAAACACATAAAATCACCCATTCTTGTTTCATTTCCTTTTCTTACAAACTTTAGGTTTTTCTCCTCTCTGACAAGATATAAGACAGTCCAGACGATTTCAAAAAATTAAATAAAACTTACAGTTAAAGACTCTGCTGCTCCCTTCAGCAGCGCATATACTAAAATTGGAACAGTACAGAGAAGGTTAGCATGGCCCCTGCACAAGGATGGCACACAAATTCGTCAAGCCTCCCCACCCTGCCAAGATACACTCTGTGTATTATGTTATCCAGCAAACTTCCAAATGAGGAAACCTTAATTGTTATGGAGTGTGCAAACTGCATAAAACAGCTCAAACACGATAGAGGTTTCTTTCTCTACGATGTTCGACAATAGAAAGCAGGTATTTCTAATTGATGGGCAGCTCCAAGTAGACATTCAGGTACCCAGGCTCCTTTTAACCTCTGCTTTCCACACTTGCCATGCATCAAGCTCGCATGGGGTGAGGGAGGGTGAAGCAGCACATAGGAAGTTGTTATGGGCCAAACTAACATCCCAATTGCAAGGGTGACTGGAAAATGCAGGCAGGTGTTTGCCCAGAAAGCAGTTTCACCGACAACTCTTAGTGTTTAATGATGGGAACATTTTCTTCTCTCCTAATAGCCCAACATGCTTTATTTGGAAAATTAAGGAGAGTCATGTGCCTAGTGGTGTTTTGTGTTCTGCCTTACTGCCAAGAAGTTAAAAGCTAAATTTAGTGTTCAACTGATAGAACTACTTTTAGCATAGATTTTTCTGGGACAATTATCTGTTATTTTCATTATATGACTCTTGTTCTTTTATCTTGACTTTCATGGTCCTACTGCCTATGAACCTTCTGTTGTAACTGAACTAGAACTCTTTCTGAAAATCAGTGGAGGTAAAATGATGAATACAAATTTAATTTATTTCAAGTATGATAAGATTTTATAAAGCACTTCTGTAAGTATTTTGATATTTGATCATCTCGCCAACCTGCAATGTAGTCAGGGCAGACATTTTTATTTCCCATTTACACATAAGGAGAATGAAACTCAAAATGTTTGATTGAATTAATTACCCATGGGGCAGACAGAGCTAGGGCTGAGGGGGTAGATTGTCCACTTTCCAGCCCATTGTATGCATGGCCACCACAGGACAACCTCTCTTTGGGATGTTGCTCTAAGAACTAGGATAAGGGTTTCATTAACAAAACAAGCATGCTATGCTACTTTACTAACACACAGGCACCGTGTCTTGGTAACTTGGAATTAATGTGTATTCAGCAAGTAATTAACAATTCCTACAATGAAATCAATGCAGAAAAAGAATGGAAGAATAGAAGGAAAAGATAAGAATAACCCACTGCTTTTTTAAAATTAAATTTTTCTCTCTAAAGGCATTTCAATGAAGACTGTGAGAAGGCCAACGGGTAAAGCTTAATTTATAACTCTATTAAATAGTGCACAGTGCATTCAGCAGCCACAGTCAATTCATCACCTACTGCACACGGGCAGTGGGTCAGAGCATTTCTCGCCCTGATGCCCTTAGTGAATCAAAACCTCTATTTTGATGGCAGCAGAAAATCAGTGAGGCTCGGCAGGTCCCTCTCCTCAGCATTAGGTAATAGCGTGAAAACAAATCCAATTCCACTGCAGCAGGCACAATTGGAAATGACAGAGGACTCTTTGGTGGTTTCACCTGACTTGTTAGAATTCATGGGTGAGGTTAGCCAGCAATGTCATCACCACAACACAGGAAGTGAAGTTGTGTGTCAACATGTGAAAATGTATTTTCCTTAAATATTGTGGTTTTTGTGCTGAATTTTGTGACAAGTTCTAACAGCTTCACGCCTTTTCCAGTTTCTCTGTGTGCTTTTGGAACAGGTGCTTATAAAATTTAATGGGGATCAGAGAGGGTGATGAAGAGTGCTTTTTGTGAAAAAATAATTTAACCTTGAGATTTGGCCAGGACTGGAACAGGAAAGGAAATGACAAAACTTGTTATAAAGGAGAGAGAAGGAAGGCAAATATGCTTATTGCTATTCATTTGTGGTGCATTGATGTAGCCAGACCTATAGACCAAATCCTACTTTTTCAAATTTACTGAGAATTAAAAGAAAATAAGAAAAGAAATAACTGTCATTTGTACCATTTTAATGTCACATTTCTCACATATTACCAAGTATAGCATACCCAATAATGTCACAAGACCCCACCAACCCTGTTGCTAAAAATAAGAAGCCTCTGTATTTTCCTTTTAAATGAAGAGTTTGGTATAGATTCTCTAAACTTTCTCCCAGCTCTAAAATGCATGAATTCAGGATACATTAAATTCTTTGACTCAATTTATGGTTTCTAACAAGAGGACAGCAGCCCAAGTGCCCATTAGTAGATGAGTGGACAAAAAAGTTGTGGTACGTTTATACAACGGAAGACCATACAGATGTAAAAAGATGGGAATCTTACCTTTTGTGAAAGCATGGATGGACCTGGAGATTATTAGGCTACGTGAAATAAGCCAGTCAGAGAAAGACAAGTATCATATGATCTCACTTATGTGTAGAATCTAATGAACAAAATAAACTGATGAACAAAATAGAACCAGAGGCATGGATACATGGAACAGACTGACAGCTGTCAGAGGGGAGGGAGGCACAGGGGGTATGAAAGAAGGTGAAGGGATTAACTAAAGAACATAGAAGCATAACCCATAGACACAGAGAGCGTGTGGTGATAGTCAGAGGGAAAGGAGGTGGGGGTTGGGTGGAGATGGGCAAAGAGCGGGGCTGGGAATGAAAAGAGACTTTGCTTGGGACAATAGGTGTACAATGCATTAAGCAGATAATGTTGTATTGAGTTGTACACTTGAAACCTATATGGTTTTGTGAACCAATATCACCCAAACAAATTCAATTAAACTATTAAAAACAACAGCAATTAAAATTCTTTTTAAAAATAGTGTATACTTAACCTTCTGTAGTGATATTTCCAAATGAAGATTATTGAAGCTCAATTGTCTCGTGGCTGCACCATTCCTCCGGTCAGGCTCTTGCCCCCAAGTTCCTGGCTTAAACAAAACAGATGATAGTAATCAACTCATTTAGGTTCAGAGCAGAGAGCTGACAATGTCCATAGACAGAGAAAAATGATGTGGACAGTTATACATTTCAGTGGTTATGATGATCTTTATTTAAAAGTGGAAGATAGATTCATTGATTTTTGTTTTTCCTGCAGTTGCAATTCAATTCTAATTTACCAGTTGATAGAAAAATTGTTGAAATTTTGGCCTGGGAATGTTTAGTTCCAAACTCCAAATTTAGTACAGAGATTTCAAGATCTGTGCCTTTGTTAGCCACAAAATTTAAACTCCATTTATATTGGCGAGCTGTTGAGTCACTGATATCATAATGTAAATGAAAATGAAAACCAACTAAATCTATTCAATCAAACAAAAGGAACAATATGAACTTGGCTGGTAAACTAATCTCTCCTGTTCTGTTGTTCAGTCTCTCATGAATGTGCATTGGGAGGTGAAAATTGCAGGAGGTGATATTAACTGCTGCCTCTGTTTTGGAATTACATATCTAATTTTCTCCAGAAGATGTTCATGGGGTTTGACAACAAACACGAATACATATTCATTATCAATATGCCTTGTAACCAAGGGAAGTTGAGGCAAGTGCAACAGAATGAAGCATGAGAAAGCAGCATGTTCATTTTAAATTTAATTGCAGCGATGGAGGAAAGAATGCATGTTGATAGCACATACTAATTCAGCTGTCACAAAACATTACCCCAAAATCATGCCAAATATTTGGCAGGAGAAATGTTATTTATGGTGAAGTGCTTGTTAAACCTAGCAGGTTCTGGAGAAAACAAGATTCTGAGATTCTATTAGAAACAATTTTTCATGTAGAGAAAAAGAAACATTGCCGAATTCTAATGATCTGAAGTAAATGCAGAAGAGAGAGAGAGAGAGAGAGAGAGAGAGAGAGAGAGAGAGAGAGAGAGAGAGAGATCTCAAACTAAGGAAAGATTTCTGAGCCCCACAAGATTTCTATTTATGGAATTTTTTTGACATGGTTAAAAGTTAAATTCAGTTTGAAATGGGGAAAAGCAATAATTAGTGATTCTTGTGACCTATTATAATCTTGGTGCCTTAACCCATGTGTCATTCATTATGACCTACCACCTACCTTCCCCTCTTAAGTATAAGTATTTGAAGAATATAGACCTTGTCTGTCTTGTTCAAAGCTGGTGCTACGAGCTTACAATAGAGTTTGACATGGAGCAGGCGCTTAATGTATATTTGTTAAATAAATAAGTAAACCTACCCCATGCTAGCTTGTGTGCTGTACATGCTCAATGCACATTCATTAATGAATAGGTGAATAGATAGATATATAGATGGATAGATGTAAATATTTCTTTAAGTGTCTTACAACTCATTAAACATTACTTTTCAGGGTCTGGAAGAAAATGCTAACCAATGGGTAAGGGCAGTGATCCTTGGTCAGTGACATGCAAACACACTGTCAGGTTCGACAGAGGAGAAAATATCCGGATTTCTGATTAAATTGAATTATGCTCTCTCCGTAGTTTGTAACTGAGACCTATATTCTTGTCTTGGGCAAGTCCTTACTTACCAAGTAGGAGAAAAGAAGCAAGTTTTTCTTTCATCGTTTCATTATCCAATATTACTATAGGAAAATGTTAAGGGGAAAAGCATAAATAACATTTCTGAAAGTTGGCAGGTTTTTGAAAAAATTAAGTGTCTGCTTTGGGAGTGTATTCCTCTGTTTTACTAGAAAGGATGTAAATGTTTAGGCTTCCTAGGACTATTTTTAGCAATCAATTGATGAGTTTTATGAAGAATGAGAAAACCACAACTTTGGGGCAATATACACAATCTCATGTTTTTTCTGAAGGAAGTATAAATCTGTTCAACCATCTCCAGAGTGGAGCTTGGCAAGATATATCAAAAACATTAAGAATGTGTGAATTCTATGACTCAGCAATTCTGCTTCTAGGAAATTTCCCTCAGGAATTAATTGGGCAACTGAGCAAAGACATATGTGTAAGAATGTTTGTTGCTGGCTGGTTTACATAAAACAGCAAAGAATTGGGAACATTGAAAATAATAGGAGTTTGTAAATTGTAGGTCTTCTCTGTAGAATATTGTGCCACCATTAAAATGATGATAAAGGCCCAGCCAGCTCTGGCTCATTGGTTGAGCATTGACCTATAAACAAAGAGGTCATAGTTTGATTCCCGCTGACAGCACATGCCTGGGCTTTAGGCTCGATCCCCATTGGGGGGCATACAGGAGGCAGTCGATCAATGATTTACCTCTTATCATTGATGTTTCTGTCTCTCTTCCCCTCTCCCTTTCTCTCTGATATCAATAAATTATTTTTTTAATGATGATAAAGAGCTGTATTTATTGTACAAGGCATAGCTTCATGATGTGGCCCAAAGTGGACAAGCAGCAAAGATGTATATCATGATCTCATTTTGTAAATAACATGCAGACATTTCTATTTTTATGGAGAAAAAAGTCTGGAAGACTGATGGCATTATGGAGGATTTAGATTTGGGCTTATCTATATCTTGGATTTTCTATATTAAAAACAGATTATTTTGTGAAAGATAATAATTTAAGAAATGCACTGGCACATACACATTGCTAATTGAAAGCACGTGATCTCTTCTTTAAGAAACATAGGTTTTCAAGTTTCTTACAAAGGGTATATTCTTGAAGGTTTGCACTTATGTTTCCTATAAGTTACAGTGAAATCTAAATTTTGCGAAGCTCAGAAGGGAATTTTACAGCTTTTTTTTTTTTTTTAGTAGATAGCCTGCTCACTAGAACTGACTATACTGAGGGAAAGCCTTTCTAGGCAGAAGGAAGTGAGTTTTTCCAGTGTTCTTTGAAAGGGATTCAGGGAGGCAGGAAACTATTCTAATGGCCTGAAGTTGTGCCCACTGAGAAAATCAACCAGACATTCTTGCAAGAAAAACTGGAGGAAATAACTGATTATTTTCTTACATAGCAAAATAAATTTACAAACATTATCTTAGGAACGGCTGAATGAGAATATGCTTTCTAATGAATCTCACAGTTTTCACATTTACCAGAAAGAGACAAGGGATATTAAACTAGTACTTATTTAAGTAGATAAGTATATATGTATACAAAAATATAACTCCAGTCCTGGCTGTAGTAGCTCAGTGGATGGAGCATAGTCCCAGTTGTGGGCTCGATACTGAGTCAGGGAACATATCTAGGTTGTGGGTATGATCCCTGGTTGGGTTATATACAGGAGGAAGCTGATAGATTCATCTCTCTCTCTCTCTCTCTCTCTCTCTCTCTCTCTCTCTCTCTCTCTCTCTCTCTGCTATATATTCAAAGATAGCTTAAAGATAAATTGTTTTGCCACACACTATTAAATATAATACAGGTTGAGAGGTTATAACAACTAAATCCTAGTATACACAAACTCATTTTTAGATTCAAAGATTATTTTATCTTCCTTTCTGTGGAGTAACCTTTTGCCAAGAAGGTTAAGATAGAAATCTCCAACTCACCTACAGTTCATGGACCAGCAGTACAAGTGGCTCAAGACAAGACAGAAACTACAATTCCTCCCAGTGATGAAATGTAGGTTTTGTATGCATGAAATGGTCTACTGGTCTTGGTATCTGGGAACAGGTAAACTTTACTTTCAGGGGCTCACTTAGCATAGTTTATACTTGTGCCTCGAGAAAGAGAAGCTGAAACAAAGTGTGCATAGTTTCTGTTTCATGTTATGCTCAAATCTAGCATCTGCTGTCAGGATGGCCATGGTTGCAGACATAGGGCTTCACATAATTCTGTTGTAGAGTCTCCTCACATATTCTTCTGCCCCACTGAGAAGTCTCTTGGAACCAGCTAGTTAGCAGCTAGGCAACCCTGATAGATAGAATCAGTTTATTTTTATTTTTAATTTTTATTTGTTAATTTTAGAGAGAGAGAGAGAAAGGAAGGAGGAGAGGGAGGGAGGGAGGAGGAGAGAGAGAGGGAGAGAGAGAGAGAGAGAGAGAGAGAGAGAGAGAGAGAGAGAGTGTGAGAGAGAGAGAAATTTATTATTCTACTTATTCATGCATTCATTGGTTGATTCTTATATATAACTTGGAAATTGAGCCCACAGCCTTGGTATATCAGGGCAATGCTTTAACCAACTAAGCTACCTGGCTAGGATGGATCAGTTTATTAAAATTAGTAATTCGGTACAACTCCAGAGGCACACACACACACACACACACAAATTTAGCTTAAGCCTCAGAGAAGAGTCATTGCTCTTATAATGACTTTACAGTCTGTCTTTAAAATCTTTAACAGAGAATTTACCCTTATTGAATATAAATGTGCTATACTCACAAAAAATTATCCAATGTGGTATACGTACATTGAATTACCAACTAGCCCTCAGAGCTACTTATTATATCCCTATTTAGAGGTGCAATAACTGAGGCAGAGGCAATCATACAACCACATAACCACACAATCTCCTTATCACAGCTTGTGTTATATATATACAGAATGAATGAAGTAATCCTAGTTCCAGAACATAAATGGGAACCACTGACAAAATAACAAGTTAATGCATTTGTGCTCTAAAGTTTGTATAAAAGATCACATGATTTTATTGTATATTTAACTAATTTATTAAAGCAACATGAAATTGGTAAACACAAACCATATACTTATTGATCAAGGCATAATGGTTCTTGTTTAGGTAGGCTTTTTTTTGTAAAGGCAAATTCCTAAATTTTACCCGAAGCTATACCAAAGTCATGGTTTTACTTTCAAACTTAAAACAACAAAAGCTCATGAGTGAACAGTCAGTACCGGAACTGTCAGGTATATAATATAATTTACTTTTCTGTCAAATTTCTTTAAGTTGGGCATACTTATCAAATCTTCCCAGTGCATACTGCCATTATCAATGTGCAGAAAATTATTTTCATTGTTTAACTCATTTTGGGGAAGAAAATTTGTTTTATTCTTTGTTTACGGTCTAGTTCCAATTTCATAATATAAAAAATATTGTTTAGATATTTGTCATCTGAACATTTTCTTGTTCTTAGAAATAAAAATAAATTATTAGTTTATAGCAAGAAAATATTCTGAGTTTCAACTTTAAAATGTTTTTAATGGGATACTAACATATATATGAGGTTGATTAATGTAATGTAATAATCTAAACTAATAAAAGCGAAATATTAAAATTAACCGTTTCTCCGAGACAGGGTAAGCCACGCCCACCAGCCAATCAGAGCGGCTGTATGCAAATTAGCCCAGCCAACATGGCGGCCGCCACTCACGGACCTGAGTAAACAGCCCTTTCCATTGCGGCAGCAGCGAAAGTGAAGCTGCGCCCCTCAGCTCAG